>JAGDQP010004344.1:5142-17341 GCA_022664845.1 Lepisma saccharinum
ATGAATTGTAGCTAAGTGCACAATGCTAGATCAGAAACATGAACACGAAGTGAAAATAGGATGTGGTCTTAACAAAATGCCAAAATTAAAGTTCATTACGACTAACAGTGTTACCACCCGAGACGCCGAAAGAAAGTAAAATTTACAATCGCTATTTACGCAAAATGTGCCCCCTTGACAAACGTCACAAAAATAAACAGGAAGACTTTTTGAGGGTCTAAAAATGCAATGGAATTTATTTGGAAGTGACATCACAAAGCGTTCACAAGATATAACAAAAGAGGGGAAAGCTGGCAACATTGGAGGGACATTTTTTATCCCTCAAGCAACAGTGGACTACACACGGGGTTTCAAGGAGTATGGCGAATATTAGTCTGCAGCCCGATTGCCAGGATGATCGCTTCGCGAAGTACAGCGATGATGGTGGTAGTAACTCCTTCTCCTCCTATTCGATAATTTCATTATAAAATATACAAAAAAGGATAAAAAGATAGTACGTTACCATTGCATATGCAAGTTACTTTATACATTTGCATGATAAACTACAGCAGGTATAAAGAATGAAAAACAAAGCTTTTAGCAAGTAAGATGTCCAACTACTGTCTCAAACTAGCATCCATATTACCTCAATTTCAGTACAAGACAGCTGCGGTAAGCACTGAGCAGACGGTAGCGTGTCAGACTTTGGAACTTTTATACTTTGAGCAACAGTTCTAGTCCCGCTGGTGGCATTTAATTTCTGTTACTAAACGTGAATCACTGATAACAAACATGTTCTGTTTACGTTCAACGCACGCTTATAGACTTTTGTACACTTTCAGTTAAATGCTTTAAACAGGGTAGAATTTAATTTAGTTTGGTACTGTTCAAAATTCGACTAAACGAACACAGGAAGAAAACTGAACAATGTATTAAGAGTCATTATTTTTAATTGAATTTATTTTAAGGTCTTTAGGCGGCATCTGAGGCTCAGGGCAGGATAGAGTGAGGGGAAAGAATTGTGGAAGGCAATGGAGAGGGCTTATTTTGTAAGTACGTGGGTTCAATCACAGCGGCTAGCCATCATGATCGAGGTTTTCCCAGGGCTTTTCCTCTGTCACACCAGGCAAGATTGTACCTTTAACTTAGGTCCTGGCCGACACTATGCCGCATCCGTTTTCCTCCCCTATCCCGACCTGAGCCTTTAATGCTTACAGGTCATTTTGGCCGAGAACCGTGTTTTGACACCAAAATCCGAGTTGTATGTGTAATAGTTCCGAATGTATGTCTTCTTGTGTGCTGAAAGTGCCTTGTTTCGGCAGTCACATTGGATCATGCCTCCTGGTGGCCTAAGACGTTGATCTCTATTATTTGTTTATCATTTATCCTATTAACCCCTACAATTTGACACCAGAATTTTATCTTAGGTGCAATAGTACTGGAAAAATAGTTGCTTTTATGGTAGAAATGACTTGTTTTTGTACGAATGTTCGATTTTCCCTCCCTAGACCCATGTAACTACGGTCATTTGAAAACTAATTTGCTAACAAAATCCTACAATTAACATAAAAGTAAGGGTTTTACGTTCAATAGTTTCTAACATATGGTAATTTGTATGCTTGAAATAGTAAGTCCGGCGACCATATTCGATTCCCCTCTCCTATGGCCGAACGCATACTACACAGATGGCTATCATCATTTTCATTAACTCCCCCCTCCCCCCACCTACACAATGAGACCATCCGCTATATTGTTTATCAGACTGCACACGGGACCCTTTCTCTTACCATAAGCACACGGACTAACAAGTGCATTTCGAATATTGAAAAGTCTTTCTCGAGCACGCAATAAGTTGCAAAATCATTTTGGTGCTACTTTGTTCTGACTAAAGAACAAAGTTCTGTGGGTAAGGTTAACCATTAATTATGTGCCAAAGCCTGAAACTGCATGCAGCAAGAACATGTCTTTTTGTGTTGCAGCTGTCCAATATCATACACTTCTGCTGCCTTTTCATTCCTAGACTTACGGAAAATTAACTTTGCATTTGGGGTGGGGTGCAAGATGAACTAAAATGTCAGTTTCTGCGATGACTGCTACGCTGTTTTCAGCTATGCATTTCTGGATGGCTATGATAACAATTACTCGATCACTGAGAATCACACTGAAAATCTTAAAACCAATTGTTTACACAAAGCTGAAATGATTATCACTTTGTTGGAATGAAATAACGTCTAAGTTGTGACTATTACTGTGTTGTCATTTAGCATTACTTTTGCACTAACGAAAACTTATATCCCCTCATCCTTGTTCATCTTTGATACTTTATCTCTTTTGTTTATCACGTACAATGGTTATCCCCGCAGTGTGCTTGAATATACAAATATTAATTGTACAGATGTATATTTGCCACTCCACGGGGTCAAACAAATCGGTGCAGAAGGAACCCATCATAAATTACAATATTTCCACATCTAATCTCCAGTTGCATTGCAAGTGAGTATTTATCTAAGATTGAGACTTGATTTTTTGAATTTCCTCATTAAGCCATCGGCAAAGAGCGATTGTGGATATAAAGTGAGTTCATACGTAAGACACTTCGACTTCATTATCCGATCGTGACCACGAAAGACAATGTATTCACTTTCTGCTTACTTTGAAGTTTTTACGTAAAGCTATTTTTGGTTTTCATTGTTGATATAGCTTTAATTGCATTGGCATCTACAGACTCACAGTTGTAATCAACATCAGAAAAATCCTGTCTAAATGGACGCTACATCTTCACCTGTGTTCATGAATGGTGAATGCTCTTGCAACCACATTACATATTTTATCACCTTCGTATCATAAATTTCTCGATGGGAGCATGTGTGCATGTTGTCCACTGAATGCACTACAAATTTCACTGTATTTCTCGAGCGTGTTGGCTATTTCAGTGGAAGTATACACGCAGTCTCCCAGTATACTTTCTATAAGCCCAAGTCCATGTGTTAGACCTTGAGACATGACCATTGCTCTCATCAACACACGTCCGGCCACTATATGCGACTATTCACAGCTGTGAGGAGCCGCGTAGAGTGAAGTTGATTTTTTTCAGCAAACATACTTCAGAACTGGTGGTGTTTGGCAGTTCTGACATATTCTCCAAGTTCAAATCAATATTTCTGTCGTAGTTAATGTGGCTGGTAGCATTGAAATATGGCAGCATTCCGTGAATACAGTTGCGAATTAGTCTTAGTTTCCCTCTTTCAGTTGTACTTGAACCATGTATTGTACTCACAATTTATATGCACTGCTATTATCACTAACCTCTTTCAGGTAACGCTCTACTTTGGCCATCACGCTGTAATGCAGTTAAGGTTGCCAGTGATTCTATCCCTGTTTAATTAACCAACAATTTCATCCTAATCAGACATATTTCACTCAATATTTCGTCGGTTACTTTTATACTCTGTGTGGCAATAATTTACATTGATACTTGTGCCAAAAGTGAGCTGGAAGCGTTCGCCAGTGGATACGACCACTCGTCATGTTGGAAATGAAAGCAGCTGTTTTCCACAACTCTCATTGCTTCCTGACATTGTGAAACGAACTATTCCGAAGAAGAATGAGGCTATCGAACCCGCCATGACGCAAAATTATATTAAGCAACTCCCTCCGAATTGTTACAAACAACAATTTTGGTGGTCTTGGGAGGCTGATCAAATGTCACAAAACATGTTATTTCACAACTCCGATTGGATGCGAATAGAAAGTCATCACTGTAGTTTGTGGTTGAGTTCGATGGCGAACGTTATATAATTCCTTTACTTATGTCATAGGATTTTGACCCTTTCATTACTGTCTGCATGCATTTACTCCGTTCAATCATTTTATATTCATCACCTAAAGTATACAGCATCATCTAGATTGAATTTATTGATTTCGCAACATTAACCCACGGAAAATATATATGTCCAGTTCGGTATAATCCCTAGTACTGACTTGAGGCTTCTCCTTTTCAGGTGTTTAAGGTTTAATAACAGCTTCTCCAAATTTCATGTCCAACACACATTGTTCTTTAGACGCAGAGCATCAGAATATAGATAAAGTGCACTGAACGGGTTAACACTCTCAATTCCACCAACAGGTACGCAATAACTTACAGAGAGCTCTGAAACAAAATTAGTATGTTCCCTGACGTCCAAATCGCAGAGACTAACCAGGAACCAGAATACATATTTTGAATACTTGACCTTAATCAGTTGATTTTATCTTCAGGACTCCTGGAAGCGAATTGGTATATCATTCTACATAATAATCAAAAACGTTCTTCAGTTTTTTGTAGTCAACAAAAGGAAAATATACAGTGATTCACATGCTCGCTGTAGTGCCACTGAACACGTTCCAACTGTTGCGAGTCCCGTTCGCAAGTGATAGCTTGACCCGGTGGTAGCAGCTCGTACCACTTGACGACTAGTTATTTTCCAGGTACAGAACATAATATATTGCGTAAATATAGAGGTGGTTTTGTGGTGTCAGACACAGGGTCCTAACCTATACATGTTACGCTTGGAAGTAACATGCAGACCCATTTTCCGACTAAGTGGTCAGAACTAGATCGATTGTTGGTGTGGTGTGGTTCCGAGAAAACAACAAAAACCTGCTATCACTTGTTGGTCCTTCTTGGCTTCCTAAATTGTGCGGGTACTCATGTGCTCCGGACCCGAATTTCTGAAAAAAAAAAAATGCTTGGCGATGCGTTAATTCACAGCAATGTCTCCAAAAGCTTGATATATTCGAATCAGACAAACCCGAACGTGTTGCTTTGACACCTCTATTTCTCTTCGCCACTACTCAAGCTATGACTGCTATGAGTAAGCAAAGCGCCTGTCTTGGCCATTGTCAATGAGTGATCAAGTTTTTTCATGTGAAATCAAAAACGGCAATATGTTTTTGTTTACCTTGTAAAACGTGCCCTATTCTATAGTAAATGTTCCTGACAATAATTGTTAGGACAGCTCCGGGTGGAGGCGGTCACATTGATTTTGGTGGCCATCTTGTATGACAATCGTCTGAAGTAATCGAGTCTGAACTGACAATCGAGCTAAAATGAAGCAATCTTGAAATTCAAAGTTTTTTATCTTTTCCGAGTTCGGATCTAAATAGTACAAATTTTGCTAAGCTAATTGAATCTTTTTTTTTCTAATTTATGGCCTTTAGGCATCTGAGTTTCAAGCTGTCTACGCCAAGTAACACAGATTATATTTTACTTGTTATTAACTTTCTCTTTGTTATTGTCGATCTTCTTATTATTATGGTACAGGTATTTGCATTCAAAATTTAAATGAGGTGATCTCGTTTCATAGCAAATTTGTTGTAGACTATTTAAGGCAACATTATCCATCCTATGCTTATTTATTTGATAAATAGCTAAATCATTTAATCATAGTTAATTTAAGGAAGGCTTTGAATGAACCACGAGAAAGAAGACTTTTCTGTGAAACTTCTCTTTCTAACTAAATTCAGGAAGTTCAAGAAAAGAATGTGCTAGGAAGGCTTAGATTTTGGTACTTATTTTCGTATGAGCTCTCTATGGAAATTTAAGATCCCGCATTTTTTCTTAGTTTTGCAAAAATGTCTTCCGATTTATTCCTTCCTGAAGTTCATCAGTGATAATCACTAAAGCTGAAAATATCCTGTACTCTACTAATTGGCAGACCTTATCTTAGAAACATCTTAACATAAAGATATTTTTTTTCATATGATACGGATTTGTGTGTTGCTTGTGATGCCAAAGATTTCTTCCATATGGTCTGTAAAGAGTGGAGAGATATTCTGACAAATTAAAGAAAAAAGTCGGAACCTAATATTTGGAATTCTTCTACTGCTTTCCGTAAGAAACTATGCAGGCATAATTTTTGTTTACAACATTGATTTACAATTTCTGCGTAATATATCGAAAAAATGGGAGTGTTACTTTCATTAACAAGAACGAAAAAAGGTTCTTTTGAATTGATCGCCCTATTTGAGTGGCATTTTATCTGAAAATGCATTTTAAAAATGATGAATAAATATAATGGAGACCTTTGTATATTCTGAAAGTTAACCAAGTTTTATTACCGACGAGACGTTTGTTTAGATTTTATGGTCAATCTTTTCCGGCAAAATGGTTGCCATTGACAAGAGAATAGCTGGCAGCATTGCTGTTGGTTCCGATGCCAATATTCGCACACTACTTCTTCACTTGAAAACGTGACGAAAGTTCATTTCGGACTTTGCTGAGAAAGATCTTTTTTCCGCAGCGTTGTCAGTTGGAAATTCCGAATCTTAGTGTGTGTTTGGCAATACTGCACGTTCGTACCGGCAACAAGTTTTGCACACACATTCCTAGTATTAACACAGGAAGTGTTACCATTTACATATCGATTTGGCAAACAAAGGAAAACGTACTTTTCAATTTATATTTTGATAACATTATTTTTGCATGAACTCTACAGAATATTAAGAGATCCGTATTTTATTTATTTTCGAATATCATGCATAATGCAGTTATGTCTTGTCCAAGTTCCACTCACCCAGCATTACACGTTTTTGTTGTTACATTGTAATTTTTTGTTAGGTTGGAGGGCCCACAGTATTGCAACAATACACAATTGTATGTTGTTGTTTTTTTCAATATTGTATGATCTATAACTTTTAATTTATCACTTGTTTTTCTCCTGTTTCTTTCAGATCCTATAATAATTGAGCCGTTCACTTCCTAAACAGAAGAAAGCAAGACAATATAAAGCAAAGGACTTTTTTCATATACTACGCTGGTAAGGAATACGTTTCTTCCTGTTTTTAAGTATGGCAGACGCTGTATTTGCAAAGATTCCTGTTGTGCTTCTCGAGGACATTGCATATATTCCTTCTGCGTGTAAGTATTTTCATAATGGCACAAAACTTGACTCCGAACATTTTCTAGGAGGAAGAGAACTTACTAAGAAAGCATTGAAGCACGAACCTGCATATCCATGTCGAGAAATTCATCTGCCAAATAATTCAGAAGAATGCGCCGTTTCTATTAAACTTAAAAGCAGTGAGAATGCAAATAAATTTAAATTATCTGGTATCTTAGATACACAGGATATGAAGAAAGTTTCAGTTCGTTTAGAAAATACGGAGACAAAAGAAAAATGGAAAAGTGTCACAAGT
The DNA here is from genome assembly GCA_022664845.1 of Lepisma saccharinum. Taxonomy (NCBI): domain Eukaryota; kingdom Metazoa; phylum Arthropoda; class Insecta; order Zygentoma; family Lepismatidae; genus Lepisma; species Lepisma saccharinum. The sequence goes on from JAGDQP010004344.1 coordinate 12,298, forward strand.
GATTTTAAAAGACAAACGGAAGTGAATTACGTGAAATCTGAAGGACTACGAATAATTGATCAGAAAAAGTAAGTAAATAAGTATATTTACCAACTTTGCAAGTGGATATTATGTAACATCTTCTGATATCGATTATCAATACGAATTTTCAGAAACTTAATACTGTTCCTCTGTTTCCTTCTAATGTTTTCAAACTCAAGTCTCTTAAAAATAAATTACAAAGTAGCATACTGATCGCCTCAAGCATCTTGGTAATATTTATTTCATATATTTGAGATGTTTAGATAGAATTTTGCGAGCAAGGCACGAAAAACAGGATACACTTCATTAAAGTTTTCTTCTTTACAGATGTATGGGATTCTTCACATGTTTATTTGAACTTCCTCAGGACACACTTTATTTTCGAAAAGATCGCTATTTCTAAACGGAAAATCCCTCTATTTGTATTGAATTCTGAAAAAAAGTACTAGATATTTGGGTTTACACTATAATATGGAAACCTCATTGTATTACCCAAAGTGGTATACAAATCAAGACACAATAAGCTCACTTTTGACCATAACTAACAAGATTTACTAGATATCTACGCCCATTTTCTCCCCAACATCAATATGAAATTTGAAAATTCTTATTCCCAATTTCCTGCAAAAGTTTTGCCCATATTGCTGTGTATTTTGTAGTCTATAAAATATTTTCTGATTTGTGCTGGTGTATGTTGCCTTAGTAATTTCGGTAATTACTGGAAACGGGATACGTACGTATAAAATACGAGCCTGATAATAGTACCTTCTAGGTATGGAACTGATCATTTATTGCAATTATATGATACTATCCTTCAAAAATGTCGTCGCGGATAATTTTGTACTTAATACTGTCGATAAATTAATGTTACAAAATATCTTGAGCTGAAGCGATGTGATCAATTTCACTGTTTAGAGTGTTGATTTGTAGAATTTTAAACCTGAAAAAATTACTTGTCTCCTCTAGTGAGCACCCTCCATAAAAAAATTTCAGTGAGCATTATTAAATAGATTATGCATGCACTATTTTTATTTGATTTCGTAATCTGATTTCAGTGTATAATTCGTCGTGAGTGCATCGCATTTCATCTCAATAAGAATTATATTTCTCCATCAGGTTTTGGTATTGAGGTCATTCACATCAGAATATAGGTGGGTATAAGATTATCAAACAGTTAAATGGCTGAGATAATTCAGGGGCTCACAAAAGTAACTAAGGTCCTAGAAAATATTAAATAGCAGTTATTTGACTACTCATAAAGAAACGCTTCATTGCCTTTTTCCTTGTTCGATATCAATATTAGTTGAATTTGAGTTTTCATTTATGGCCTTTAGGCATCTAAGGCTCCGGCCAGGATAGGTGAGGGGGAAGGATTCGAGAAGGTGTCGGCCAGGGCCTATGTTGAAAGTGCCATCCCGGTATTTGCCTGGCGTGACAGGAAAAATTCTGGAGAAACCTCTAGATGGTTCGCCAACGCTCTACCACTAAGCTACAGCGGTTCGGTTTCATTATGAGTGTTGGGCCCTGGGTTCACATACTATCATGCTTATAATATTCCAGAGAGTTCACTTTTCTAACTTTCACATACCTTTGCGGCAGCAGTGAAAAAAACTTGCAAAATTACTAAATCGCCTACATTAACAAAGACGACCGCCCCTACCTTATTCCAGGTCTTATATTTAAAAGGTATTCACATCCTGAAGGTAAATCTTATACTTGTCCATCAAATGTATGAGGGACATTCAAATGAAACCCGGTCAGTGCGTCTAACTGTGTCTTACATGTAAGGTGGCACCACGTAACTGCGGGTATGGTGGCGCCATCGACTGGTAGAGAGGCTGACGCGTGCGCACCGTTTGAGGTTGCATAGAGCCAGTGTGGTTTCACGCCGAAGAGAAGGTGGCACACAAGTTATCGTCCACTACCGAACATGCAGGCGAGTAAGCAGGAACAACGAGGAATGATTCGATTTTTGGCGGCGGAGGGAGTTGGAGGCGTGAAATGTATCGACGGATGAAGACTGTGTACGGTGAGTACAGTCTGCGTCGTTCAAGTGTTGTTGAATGGCGCAAAAGATTCCTTGAGGGGCGCGAGTCACTGGAAGACGATGCCCGTCCTGGACAGGCTCATCGTGTCATCACACCGGAAATGATTGCAGAAGTGAATGCTTTAGTCTTGGACAACCGCAGAATCACCGTGGACGAGATCCATCGGTTAGTGGGTACTACCGTGGGCACCGTCCACAACATAATGCATCAACACTTGGACTTTCGAAAAATTTGTGCGCAGTGGGTTCCCCACCAACTTACCGCCGAACAGCTCAATACTCGAATGGCGCTATCTTTGAGTAATCTGCAACGTTATCATGAGGAATACGGCTTTCTGTCGCGTGTTGTCACAGGGGACGAAACATGGTGTCACCATTTTGAACCGGAAAGCAAGCGTCAGAGCAAGAAGTGGAAACATGCGACTTCACCACCTCCAAAGAAATCAAAGGCCGTACACACCAGTTTGGTAAGGTCATGATGTCCTTTTTTGGCCACAGGGGCCCACTGCTTGTCGAGTTCCTGGAACGGGGTACCACCATCAATGCCCAGCGTTATCAAACCACGTTACAGAACCTTAGACGAGCCATCAAGTCGAAACGCCCAGGCATGTTGTGTAATGGCGTTATCCTCCTGCATGATAACGCCCGTCCACACACGGCCAATGCGGTGAAGACGCCATTGCAGCAGTTTCGGTGGGAAACGCTGGAACATCCACCGTACAGTCCCGACCTCTCCCCGTGTGATTTTCATGTGTTTGGACCTCTAAAACAAGCTATTCGCGGATATCGATTCGCAACGGACGACGAAGTGTGTGACTGGGTGCAGGCCTGGATCCAAAAGCAGCCTACTAGCTTCTTCAAGGATGGAATTAACCGTCTAGTGTTGCAATGGGATAAATGTGCCAACAGTTATGGTGACTATTTGTGAGTATGTGTACTGTGTATAACTACATTTTTGAGTTAATACAATCGTTAGCGTTACTTTACACTAGTGACCGGGTTTCATTTGAATGTCCCTCATATAATACCATATCCGTATCTTTAAAAATAAATAGAAACTAATGTTTTTATTACTTGTTAATGAAAAATGTGCTTTGAAAGATGTCACTAACTTCAATGTATGTACCTCTTTCTAAAGTAATGTGTTGGAGAAGGTGATATAGAACAGCATAGCCTCCATTTTGAATTATTGATGCAGTTCAAGATAATGATTTACTAGATGTAGCTTGACGTTTATAAAATTTATTTGTCTGAATATACATTTTATAAATACTACGTCATGTCCTTAGATAGTATAATCAGCAGCCTTTTGGTCTCTGTGTGTACTATATATTACTAATATGTTTTTGCTTACTAGCTAAACAGTATGTTAGTATGTTCTAAATTGTTCAGCTCATTTACGGTAGTAAATTTAAAATTGTAATGCAATTAAGGCACATGCAGTGCCTTAATTTTTGTTAGGTGGAACAGAGGAGTACTGAAATTATCCCGTGCATTACGTCCATGATAAGAATTATGTTCTCAACAATTTGTAGGCACCTTCGCCCATTCTAACTGCAATACCCGGTATTTCAGGATCAGATAGGAACAGAAACCTATAGATGCTCAACAACCTCAGTGGTATTACGGGAATGAACGGACAATATAATTAAATTAAAAAATGAAAAATTATTTCCAAAGGATTTATTACACAATGCCCATTTTCACCTACACCTGAACTAACATCTGTTCTTGTTTCCATGAAAATATACATCTGTTGTCTTTAGACTATCATTAAACATTCCATCTGGCTTTTCAAAATCAATATGCATAAACACATCCAAAAACAAACTTAGCATATTTAATAACATCAATTAATCACAATCGCAATTTACAATATATATATATATATATATATATATATATATATATATATATATAACTTTCACACCATAAATAGTTCAATTCAGATTTTATAGAAAAGAAAGATGTTTGCTTGCAATTATCAATCCAGAGATACACACAATACCCGCATATTAAATTCAAGAATCAAGGAATAAAATGCCCTGGTTGCCATATTTAATTTAAGGGGGAAATTACAAAGTGAACCAAAAACTAACTCCAAACTTCTCAGAATTAATTGAAACTTCAGAAATCGATTATTTAGACTATTCCTCACTAGCATCAAAGTAATTAATTATTTAACGCAAGTTACAATTATCCTATCTCTATTTAAGTCGAAGTCGGTGTAAAGGAAACTTATTTTCTAATTATTCCACTACATACTTATTCTCGTGATCCTAAATCTTCCAATTTAATTCAAATTAAATATTAAATAACTTTTTAGCACAACCAACTCAGATTATGTATTTACAGCAAATAATTTAATAATTCACGCATGAATACGCATTAGCGGTACTTTAGTTTTCAAACTAACAAATTGTTCAATTTTTATTAATATTTCCCATTTTAGACTTTACTACTTTACCTAATTCACTGTTTCCTGGTATTTTCAAATCTTTTAATTTCTCCATTCACTCACCTCCTTACAATTCATTTTATCTTATCGAAATTATATCTATATCAATAAAAACAGCGATTAACCTCACTTCCAATAATATAACCCGCTGCTGCCCTCTCGACACTTCTCACTTGAATAAAAACGAAATTTTTAGAGGAACTTAGAAATTACCACTCGCAGACAATATCTCAGACAAGACGAATTAATTTTCCTTTATCGAAACCCCATTATCAACAACGCAGACCATTAATTAAAACTCCATTATCACACGCACATTAATTCCATTGAAAGAGCCGGGTGACGTTTCGTCCAAAGATATTTTGTCCATACTACATTTCGTCCAACGGATTTTTCGTCCAATCGACTTTTCGTCCAACGGATTTTTCGTCGAAAAGATCTTTCGTTCAATCGACTTTTCGTCCAACGGATTTTTCGTCCAAAAGATCTTTCGTTCACAACACATTTCGTCCACAAGA
>JAGDQP010004344.1:17351-66045 GCA_022664845.1 Lepisma saccharinum
CAACGGATTTTTCGTCCACAAGACATTTTGTCCAATCGACTTTTTTTTCCAACCGATTTTCCGTCCAATCGACATTCGGTCCAACGGATTTTTTGTCCACAGGACATTTCGTCCAATCGACATTTAGTTCAAAGGAGTTTTCGCCCAGTCTACATACTATATTGCCCCATGGTCACTCACTCATCCATATAAATTCACAGGCCTTAACTACTGGACCTAGAAACACCAAATTTGGTATGAAGGTGTAGGACCATGAGTAGGTAAAGGGATAAATCCGATAGTTTGAAAAAAGTCGCCATCTTGGATCCGAAATGGCCCGCCAAACCCATTGTTGGATAGAATACACAACCTAAACTACTGTTGATTTTGAAATGAAATTTGGTATGGAGGTACATTATCAATAGTAGGTTAACATGTTACACAATTTTCCCAAAGACGCCATCTTGGATCCAAAATGGTGTTAAAAATGTATTTAACGTTAAAAACGTTAAAAATGTCAAAACGTTAAAAATGCATTTTCCACACCGTTTAAGTTTGAGGTACGAAATTTAGCATAAAGGTGTATCATAACTAGTAGTTTAGGAAAATAATAAAATGTGTTGGGTAAGTCGTCATGTTCGATTCAAAATGGCCGTCCAAATATTTTCGTCACCGTTTGAGCTAGAAAAATGAAATTGCATTTGAAGTTGTGTCTTCACGTGTAAGTCACGACAATATAATAAAATGTTAAAAAGTCGCCATTCTGGATCCAAAATGACCGCTAAACCCATTGTTATATAGAATACACAGCTTAAACGGCTGAGGCTACTGAAATAAAATTTGGTACAGAGGTACACTATTAACAGTAGGTTAATAAAATATTACGCAATTTACCCATGAACGCCATCTTGGATCCAAAATGGCGGACTAAAAATGCATTTTCCAAAATATTTGAGCTAGAGATAGGATATTTGGCATAAAGGTGTATCATAACTAGTAGTTTAAGAAAATAATACAAAATTTTCGGGAACTTGCCTTATTGGATTCAAAATGGCCGCCCAAATATTCATTTTCTACACCGTTTGTGCTAGTTAATTGAAATTTTACATCAAGGTGAATCTTCACAATTAGGTCACGACTATATAAAATAACGTTAAAAAAAGTCGACACCTTTAATCCAAAATGGCCACCAAAAACAATTTCTAAATCACTAAAGCTAGGCAGAGTAAATTTGGTATGGTGTACCATGACGAGTAGCTTAAAAGAATAGTGAAAACTGACATATGGCGGCGCACGCCCTCCGGTGGATGGAATTATTTTACCATGGAAGCGCAGTAAGCCAGAGAGCCTCAGATTACGATAAAGGGGTGCAGTCCCCCAAACCCTGATGTTGGGAGCGCAGCTCCCACGGGGGTCTGGGGTCAAGGCTCCCAGCGATGCAAAGCGAGTCTATATACTATATAGCCCCTTGGACATTCAGCCATTCATTGATTCATTGACTAACCCATATAAATTCACAGGCCAAACTACTGGAGCTACAAAACCCAAATTTTGTATGAAGGTGTAGGACCATGAGAAGATAAAGGAAAAAATCCGACATTTTGAAAAAGTCGCCATCTTGGATCCTAATGGCCGCCAAACCCGTTATTGTATAGAATAGACTGCTTAAACGGCTGGGGCTATTGAATTGGTATTAGGTATGAAGGTACATTATCGCTAGTAGGTTACGGATTTTTTTAAATTTTGTAAAAGTCGACATCTTCGATCCAAAATGGCCGCCAAACCCATTGTTGGATAGAATACACAGCGTAAACTACTGGGGCTATTGAAAAGAAATTTGGCATGGAGGTACAATATCAATAGCAGGTTAATTTTCCCAAAGACGCTATATTGGATCAAAATGGTGGACTTAAAATTTCATTTTCCACAACCTTTCAGCTAGAGGTACGAAATTTAGCATAAAGGTGTATCATAACTAGGGATGGGATATTTACCGGTAAATATTTTTTGGTGAGATAGACGTTTTTTTCTTAGCACGTAATAATAAGGAAAAAGTAACAGTAGATTCAGTAGAAAGTAGAAAAATATCAAAAGACAGTAAAGATAATTCCTGATAAACCTGCGATAAACATGATGAATAACTAAAGCATAAACAGCATAGAATATGCAGAGTTAGAGAAAGAAAATCATTAAAGTATTTATTTGCTTGGGAAACTGATTTATATTTCATTTTACTTATCAACGAACAGGTTCTTATTTAAGGTACTATCCCAGCATTCGCCTGGTAAATCTGATGGGGAAACCTGGAGAACCTCAGTCAGTATGGATAGCCACGGCGTTCAAATCCACGTATCTATTGCCAATCCGAAATACGTGACTTCGTACTTTGGAGGTCGACATTCCGAACTGAACTCCCTACATCGGAAGCCGAAAGGCTATGGCGCTGGGCCGCCGTTCGTGAGGCAGTTTTGAATGCCGCCTAGGACATGGATGCTTCCAGCGTTTAAACTTTATTGAACTCACAAAAATGTGAAGGCCGACGTCCATAGTTACAAAAGTAGTCCATGTAAATAAACAATACCGAAATATTTATCAGAACTGGTGTTGCGACTATTACCTGAAGATACTATCAGACTACATACTATTTGCGTGTGTGTTGGAATTGCTGTTATACCTGTTTCTACATAATTAGGTTCCGTAGATGTGCACGGTGCCTAAAACAATTTGAATTGATTATTCATCAGTATAAGGACATCATAGCCCAATTAAACGTGAACCCAAAATTGTCAACTTAGTTTTTGTGATAGCGCGAGTTCCTTTGATCATACAATTACTTTCGATTTATTTTTTTAAATGCTGTTCTTTGTGGTATGGTTTCATCTTAAATGCCGTTATGTACAATGCTAGACATTAAAATTCAAGTGATTCATTTTAAAGACGAACACGTTGTAAAAGAAACTAATATACATAGTTTTTAAGTGTAGGACTAAACTCAGGAATCCCTTCGTTGTACACACATGACTTATGGCTCAAAATAAAATTAAAAATATTTGTGGCAATTGTTTACTTTAGAAAAAGTGAAACGTATCTTAACCCGTATTCAGTTCCTTAGATGAATTATGTTTGCTGTATTAAATACAAATGATAGTAGAAAATAGATAATAACTGCATTCAGGCCTACGCAGGTACTGTCTGGTACTAGGTAAACCAAGAAGTATATTGGCTATGATCGCAGGTTTCTGATCGAATCGGAGAGGCATGTAGGTTCGAGTCTTGTAGCCGACCATCCTAATTGAGGAATCCTAGGGTTTCTATTTTGTTTCAGTCAAGTGCCTACTTTAAGGCCTTGCTCGCTATTCTCTCCTTCATTTGTCGGAAGGAGTGCTTGCTCAGATATCTGTGACGTGTTAAGGACGCAGACGCCTGTTTCTCCTATGTTGCATTTAATTCTGTGTAAATAACCAAAATTAATTTTGCTGCATTGCACTCTTCAAGTTATAATTCTTGTTTGGTTTGTTTCATTTTCAAAAAGAAATAATTATTATTAATATTTCCGATTATGACATGTCTTTGAAAATCCTGTTTACGGTTTAAATTCAGTAATATACCTCGTTGTCTGTGTCAGGTAAATGCTTGACTCTCCTTCAACAGTTTAGGATATATACATGCAGTTTACACGGATGAATTGGCTATTCGAGCCTTGATTATGCTGCTGGATATTACAAATAATATCGTATAAGTGATAACAACTTAGAGAAGAATTATATCAGAATAAGCAACTTTCTTTCATTTAGCTCGGTCATAGGTTTAAAGAAATGTTCTTTATATTTACCCTTAAGATAAAATGTATAAAGTGAGAACTTTGTATTTAAATTTGAGTGATGTAAAAAGCTTGGAGGTCTCATTTGCTTATCATCGTTGCTTCTTACCTCTTCTTTCTTTATGGTCTCATGTTTTAACTCACCTTGTCCGCGTGGATATCGAAGAACACAAATCACTTCCACAGCATTTATTTTATCACGGTTGATGTATAGCTTAATTTCTTTTAACGTTTTTGACCTTAGCGAACGATATGAAACTCCTCTTAAGTTTCCGGACCGATGACCACCAATTTTGATACAGTGGTGGAGAAGGCTTATAGAGTAAAAATTGAAGAAGTGTTGCCATGATTCCATGGCGACGGTACTCAAAGTTAAAAGGGTATCACGAATTACACAAGAACGGCCGTGCATATTCGGAATTCCGATAGAGTGGCATATAACCCTCTCTGTTTCGGGCATGCACAATAGTTAAGGAGTTCATGTCAGGAGAAATAAAGTCAATTACTGAAACTTACAACCTCAGCTCATTTGAGAACGTTTACACTGTTTTGCTTCCAACTTGATATCATTGTATAGAACTCAACCCTTAATAGTTGAACAATATCAGAATGTCAAAGTATTTACCGTTTCCATGGGAACGAAACTCAGTTTTTAAACACATATTAGACTATTACGTAGGAATCAATGACCAGATTTCAGTCAATCTTGAAATAAGAATTTGGGGAAGTTCCCTTAACCCTTTAGTTTTATTTCAGTATTAAAACTTTTACCGTTTCCATGTTAACGATACTCATTTATTACATACGTATTCGATCATGTCGTAGGAGCGAAACTTCATAAAACAATGCAGAACAATCTTCTTAAGACTTTAACTGGATTGCAAACTTAAGACACTCGCTTATAACAAACGTATTGGAACACTAGATAGGAATGACTGATCCGAATATAGTGACACTTCACATGACGATTTTAGGATGTCACTTTAAAGCTCTAACAGTATAGGAATGCTAAATAATGTACAGTTTCCATGGTAACTGAACTGAATTATTAAATATATATTCGTATATTAAGCAAGAATGAGACACGATTGCAACCACACTTCACATAACCATTTCGCTAACCCTTCAGCGCTATTAGAATGTTAAATTGTGTACCGTTTTATGGTAACGATACTCAGACATATACTTCCTCTGCGACATGTGTTAATAGAAACTTCATAACATCCTCGCAACACTTTAGTCATGTTACTGGGATAAAGTTAAACTAATTACCCTTTTCATGGTAGCGATACATTTCTTAGGGATTATGTTCGAACATCATATTAGAATGGTTAATTTAATTACCTTTAAACCTGGTACGTTTATGTAGGAATATAAATAATTAATTTTCCCATTTGAATATAACTACTTGCTGTTACGGTGGTACGAGGCTGAGTTTTCCATCACATATTTGCACATTAAGTGAGGACTACTGATCAAATGGAATCAAATACTCTGGAGAATTTTTCGTGTGTAATCTTTTTATACAACTTTTTTGTATGCTGAAGCCTTAAACTATACCTTCATCTTTGACTTCCTCGTGTAACTACTGAGTGAACTACTTCCAAAACATTTCGTTAAATGCTCGTCTCAATTTTGTACGCTTCGCCACAGATGAATGGGACTAACTATTTCATCTTAAACTAAACAATGTGTAAAAACTCTAAACTAAAGTTTACAATATTTATATTTACGATATATATAGTATATCTGGTGTAGTAAAAAGTAATCCATTATTTTGCCAATAGATGGCTTCAGTGATCTGTATCTCGCGTTGTATAAGTCCGATCGGGTTCAACGAGATGGCGTTCAAACGATGAGATTGCGTACTACAAACACTGTTCAGATAGTTGTGATGAGTTGACTCAGTGTTGTGTGAGCGCGCGTCAAAATGGACACTAGCAAAGAGAAAATACGATATATTTTACAGTTTTTCTTCGATAAAGGCGAAAACGCAAGCCAGGCGGCTGCAAATGTGAATAGTGTTTATGGTCCTGATACTGTAACAGCCAATCACGCGCAATTTTGGTTTCGTCGATTCCGTGCCGGTAATTTTGACGTCAAAGATGTGCCACGCACTGGAAGGCCACGTGTCGAACATGTCGATAAAATCATGGATATTGTCGCGTCCGACCGTCATGTAAGCACTGTTTCGATTGCCCAAGAGCTAAACATTGCACAAAAAACCGTGTGGAACCATTTGCATAAGGCTGGATACAAAAAAAAGCTTGATGTATGGGTGCCACACGAGTTAACGCAAAAAAACCTCATGGACCGAATTTCCATCTGCGAATCGCAACAAAAGCGACCCATTTCTGAAGCGGTTGGTGACTGGTGATGAAAAGTGGATCACTTATGACAACGTCACGCGAAAACGGTCGCGGTCGAAGCGCGGTGCGCCGGCGCAAACGGTGCCCAAGCCAGGATTGACGGCCAGGAAGGTTTTGCTGTGTGTTTGGTGGGATTGGCAGGGAATTATCTACTATGAGCTGCTCCCCTACGGCCAAACCATTAACTCGGAACTATACTGTCAACAATTGGACCGTCTGAAGGCAGCAATCGCCCAGAAGCGGCCAGCTTTGGCCAATAGGAGAGGCATTGTGTTCCACCAGGACAACGCCAGGCCACACACATCGATAGTGACTCGCCAGAAGCTCCGGGAGCTTGGTTGGGAGGTTCTTATGCATCCACCTTATAGTCCGGACCTGGTACCGAGTGATTACCATCTGTTCCTGTCCATGGCGAACACGTTTGCTGGTGCAAAATTCGCGTCAAGAGAGGCTTGTGAACATCGACTGTCTCAATTTTTTGCCAATAGGGACAAGGGCTTCTATGAGAGAGGTATCATGATATTACCTTCCAAATGGCAACACGTTATCGAACAAAACGACGCATATGTGACCTAAATCGGATCATTCTAACTATGGTAAGTCAAGCCTTCAATGTCATGCAAAAATAATGGATTACTTTTTACTACACCAGATACAATATTTATATACTCATATATAAATAAGGCCCAAACTTAATCTTTAATAAGTTTGGCTAATCTTAGGTTCCATCTTGAATTTTAAGAAAATTTGTGTTCCAAGAACTATTGAGGAATAGAGATTTCGTGCAGAAAAAAAGAAAACTGGTTTGCATGGATTCAGTACTTTAGACTGTCAATGACAAAATGTACTAAGAACATAGTACGCTTCATTGATGGTTCAACCGCTTTCCAGCTAAGTACTTAATCTTTTTTATTATTAAATATTATTTCTGTTCCACTACTCACCTTTAGCGCTTTGTCCTTTGCAACATAATGCATCACACTTCAGATCGACGGTAGATATGCATTGAGGAGAGAGTGAACATTCACAATCATATAGCGACAATGAAATTTATGCCTTTCGTCAACTTTGAAAAAAAGATTCAATAGTTGTGAAAATGTGTGTCAGCCCAACTGTGATCGCAAAATCACTGACACACATAACACACACACACGACACAGAAGGAGGGAGAAGAAGAGAAACAGACATGCGCATGGAAATTATGTATGTAGCTTACATTGTGACTATGAATGCAAGTTAGTCTAATTGGACTACCTTCGCAAATATTCTTTAGATGAGGAAACACTAATTGAAAAGAAATGCTGCCAGATAGCACTTTTGTCATCAACTAGGTCAAGTTTGTGTTTTACGAAGCATGAGAGATTATAGTCAGCTTCAGTGCTTCAGCAGCAGACATTACCAACTGAATTTTCAGGACGGAAAGCTCTTTTAAGCTCTGCTGGCCCCATATTAATTGACGTTTCCCATTTTTTTTTTTCATTTCACCAAGGTGATTCTGGAAGTTACAAATAGTATCGCTGTTACGCTCTCCTCTAAGTACCATTCCTCCTAAAAGTATCGTCTAGTCGTTGAAACAAAATAGAGTTTGCGTACTTTACTAGTATGCATTTCAGTATATTATCGGTAGAAGAATAGAATAATTCGATATTGTTTGTAATAATTAAGTTGATGATCTTAGTAACCTAAAGAAACTATTCAAAGTACCTTTTTAGTGTTTGCAAATTGCTAAAGAATTATTAGAGCTGTGGAATTTGAATTTACGTATCTGCGGTGGCTAATTTGTATATAGCGCCCACCGCTGGTGCTAGTGGTCGTCGCTTCGATCCCTGCTCATTCCTTGTGGTGGACGAAAACCGTGTGCCTGTGTTTTCTCAAAGTACTACGGGATCCTCTCACTTTCTTCATGCCACCAATTCATCCCATCACCTTCCATCAAGCTGATCCAAAGTTGTCTAAAGGCCTTACAAATTAATTCCAGATTGAATTTACGTATGGAATTTTACAAACTTCAGCTCAGACTGAATGATAATTGGAAGGTTTACTATATACCGAGAAATTCTCAGTACAGGCTTTAATGTGAGATATATTTAGTATCTAAACTTAGTAGAAATATTCATATATTGCATCCAACTGATAACCGCAACTATTGTGCATTCGCAACCTAGAAATATACAATTTGCCGTTGTATTTCCATTGTAACGTGAATTAAGCGCGTCAAAAGATTTCAGCTTTATATTGGATGTGTAAATGTTAAAGATAATTTACTTTACTATTATTTGAAACTTTAAATTTAAACATTCTTTTAAAATGTGGTAAATGTGATAGTCCTTTACATATATTTATTTTACCAAGTCCAAATCCAGAAAATATACCTTTCTATATTATTTATTCATTTTCCTTTATTTTAAAGCACAAATTATAAATAGCGATAACGTATTTTTCATGTGCACACTTTATGAATATTTTCCACTTTACTTAGAGAAAAGGCGTCGGAAACTTAATCCCTTAATTATATCTCAGAAAATTATTTTGGTTTTGTTTTACGTTGTTCTTTTTTTCCTTTCATGTTTTAAGTTCGCTATTAGATCTTCAAGATGCATGTTTTAAGGACAGACAAAATCACTTAAGTGCAATTGAGTTTCCTATTTCGATATACTATATTAAATCCCAATATTAGTTCTTGATTTTCCTTCTGGGCGAATCTGTAGGTAATTCAATTCTAATACGTAAGAACCTGTGTGTGTCTTTTGTATGGGTGTCGCATATTTTTTGTGAGAAATACTATTCTCCAGTAAGTCACTTGTATCATTTTATTATCCGTTTACATTTTTTGGTAGTTCCGGGTTATTATATGAAATTTACTATTTTTCTCATCATTATTGCTGCTAAATTCGCATGTTTTAACGAGTCTGTGGTTGTGTTTGCAGATAATTGTTATCAATGGAACAAGGCAGAAGCTAATACGGTCACATAAGTAAGGATGAACGATAAAACAAATATCTTTTGTCTCCCGTTTTACAGAAATATTATGTATTTGTCGTTTCTCTTATTTTCAGGTGCTCTATGTATCAAGAGTTTAGTAGACAAGCGATCATTGCAGAGGAAGAAGAAACCTTTGGTGAAAGTGACACGTTTTTCTGTTCTCGATGTCATAGACGGTTTGTAGATCAGTCTGTTCTAGCTAGTCATGAATGTGCCGTTACTGGAGGATCATTTCTTCCCGCATCAGGAAGCGAACTTCGAAGAGAGACAAATGATAACAACGATGACAGTATTCAAGTCACGGGAAGTAAATTACTATCAGGGTACAAGTGTAGCCACTGTAACACTATTTTGTCGTCAAAGAATAATCTTAGAATACATTTAAGGAAACACTTCGTTGATACTTCCGTTACATGTAATGTGTGCAACAAACAGTTTTCATCTAAGAGTAACTGTACGGCTCACTACAAGAGATGTCACACAAACATTAAACCATTTTCCTGTTTAGAATGTGGTAAACCGTTTTTCGATAAGAAAGACCGTGACACACATTCTAGAGTTCATTCAAGGAGTAAACCTTTCACATGTGGGCAATGTGGAAAACTGTTCTCGACCTCTACTTGTCTTAAAAGGCATCTAATTATCCACTCGGGAAGGAGACAATTTGAATGCTCAATGTGTGGAAAGACATTTTTTAACAAAGGACAGCTTTCAGCACATATAACTAATCATCTTGGTGCAACTAGGAAGACGTTTAATTGTTCGGAGTGCAGTAAGCAGTATTCCAGTAAGTCTGCTCTCTCAGTACATATGACTAGACACTCAGGATTGAAATTTTCTTGCTCCATATGTAAGAGATTATTTTCTCAAAGAGGGGCTGTTCATACACACATGCTTACTCACACTGGTAAAAAGCCATTTCAATGTTCAGAATGTGGTAAAACTTTCTCACAGAAAGGAACCCTTTCAAATCACGTCATTGCTACACATTCTAGTGTAAAGCCCTTTAAATGTCTCAAATGTGGAAAATGTTTTTCTCTGAAATCTGCTCTAACTAGTCACATAGCCCGTCAGTCTGAGGTCAAAAAGTTCGCATGTACTCAATGTGACAAACGATTTCGTCGAAACTCTGAGCTTAATTTACATGTAAGAGTACACACTGGAGTTCAACCATTTACTTGCAATACATGTGGGAAACATTTTTCACAAAGAGGTAATCTTTGTACACATCTGAACATGCATACTGGCGTTAAATCTTTCATTTGTGACGTTTGCGCCAGAAGATTTTATAGTCGAACAGGCCTCAATACACACATGCATATTCACTCTGATTTTGAACCTTTCACTTGTGAAAATTGCGGTCGAATGTATTCCAGGAAATACCATCTCAAAAAGCATTTACAAACGCATTGTAAGAAAGTAAAATCGGAGGAATATCCCCAACTTCAGTAGACAATTCTGCATTAAAATTTCTCCAAAGGAGTGTAGCGTGTTGGTTTTGCACCGTACGTACCATGCAGTCGTTTAATATTAGAGATCTTTACATCAGTGGCATGTGCTTCTCGGCAAGAGTCCGATTAGCACTGTTCATATCTTATTGGCTCTCTTTGTAACAACGTACTCAGTAGTGATGAGCTAAAACTGCTCGTTTGTATTCTGCACCACCAATACGTAATTAAACATGTTGAATGATATTTCCACGGCTTTACGTAAGCTAAAAATATATCTGGAACCTAAGTAGAAAAGTAACGAGAAAAATTGATTTATGCTCTAATTAATTGCAACGATCTCGTGATCGTTTGTCGTCTTGATCGCATAAACACTGAAAATATTTTCTTAATACTCGGACCAGGAGTTGATTGAACTTCCCAAACAACCTCTGACGTTGGATCGACGTGTTTTAGAGGTGAAACTTTTCAGAATACGCCATGTTTAATTCCTGCACGTAGTCAAATTTCGACGTGTAACTCATGCCGGTACGTGTCAAAAATACATGTGCAGTAGTAGTAAAGATCTTCGACATCATGACATGCTGCCCACGTACAGAGCACCACTTGGGGTTAGTAGAGTATTAAACTTGTCAATTGCTTCGCAAGTCATCCTTTAGTTGCTGTGTAAACTAGAACGTAGATGGCTCGTCGTTCGCTCATTTCGAATCGAATAGCGGTTATGGTTTAATCAATTGTAACGAAAGTAAAGATTTTTTTTTATTCTTTAAGTTGGTAAGAAAAAAATATTTTCTTTACTCGTATGCAGATTTTAGCTTTAAAATATATAGCTATCCATTATTTTCTTAGAAACATGCGGTTTCAAACATATGTAACTGTTTTAAGATTATGTTCGCAGTTGAGAGCCATAATATCTGCACCCAGCTCTATAGTACTGATTTCAGGTTAGAAAAGTTAAGTTTACGTCTAAGGAAATTAAACGTAGTACATAGAAGGAATGTTATTTGTTCCTGTCGGTTCCCGTGCAGTCGTGTAAAACAAAATGTCGATAATGCAATAGTAATGGACGAACCAGTTTGTTGTATCGTTAAATTTGATCATTTCAGGATGCCACATATATTGAATTGTGCACTTTTTAGAAACTTGGCTGATAGCTTTTCGAAAAGAAGCTTTGGTTGCAAAGACGGCAGCGAGCAATGAATACCCTGAAACGCAATATAAACTACAAAAACACAATTCTGCCGCATGTAACATTAAATTCAGGTGTTCAATAAGCTAGTTGTAAACATCTTACTTGTTAAAATAAGTTAAACGTAGGATTCAATGTAGAGTTGCATTATTACATCACAACTAAATTAGTGTGTGAGCAGATTGGGTTCTGCGTGAAAGTGAATTACCGGACTTTGGATCAGTTCAGGAATCTGGTCTGGATCCCTAAAACGATACAAATGCACGTAAGTCACTTCGACTTTCAATGGGGAAATCCACGAGATATTCGGATAAAATGTTTCCCCAAAAATCGATATCCGCTGTCACCAAAAATCGTGATCTTGTTATGACTGGTTATGCACCTGTATATGGACATCGAAAACTAGTACATTTTTGCGTGTTGTACGCGTCAAAATTCGTTGTTTTCACGACGTCGGCAAGAAAATGACTCTCGGCGTCCGATGGTTGCTTGTATTGTTTGTTAAATGGCAAAGTTGCCATGTAAATATCCAAGAGTTATCACGTTAAATTGAATGATAAAAAAAGTCCTAATATTTTGGTAGTATCAGCTTATCCCATAAGTAATGTCATATTTTTGCACCGCGATGGAAAGCTCCTGGAACTGCCGTTTAGTCAGAAAAATAGTCTCCATTGGGCTTCACAACACTCTGTCACCTGTCAACCATCTTGTAAATCCCTTGCTGAAAGAAGTCACCGGCTTTGGAGGCAAGGAACTGGGTCACACTGTACATTGCACGTCATTCTCAGTTTGCAGCGTTACCCTTCTAATGTGGTTTTGCAGGCTGCGAGAAAGATTGTAGTGTGTTGGTCCAAGATTGGTGAAAATGCCGGGTGGGGAGATCGTCTCAGAAACATTTCTCGATCTTATCACAGGCCCTTCTTACCGTGTGTGGGTGCGCGTTATCACCGTGGATGGGCACACATTTACGATTAAAGTGAGCAAGACATTTCTCCAACAATGCAGTCCATAGGCGATCAAGCTATTGACAGTAGGTATCTGCATTGATAGTCTAGTTACGTGGCAAGAACTGAAAATAGATTATTCCCATGATATCCCACCAAACACTCGTCATCACTTTGAAGGGGTGGAGATCTTGTTTTGGCACAGTTCCAGCGTCCCCTCGTTTAGGTACCAGCTGCCGTTTGCGTGTAATATGGTTGATGACCCACTTTTCATCCTTTTACCATTCTGTTTAGGTAAGCAGGGAACTGCAAATATCTCACTGCTGCTTCTGTTGAGACGTTAACGCATAGCGTACCCATTTTCTGAACTTCGACAAGTACTCAAGGTCCTATAGATGACGATGAACGGTCGAAAGGGTGACATGGAGTTCGCTGGCCGGTTCTTCGACAATTTACTTTGGATTTGACTCTACCACTGTTCGCAGGTTATCGTTGTCCAGCTACACAAGTCTTCCTCATTGGTGTGGCTGGTATCTCCAGACGGAAACCTCTGGAACAACTTGTTACACTTTCGCATATCCACAGCACACTGAACATATACAGCATTGATCTCGTGCAGTTGCACCGGCTGGATGTTAGTGGTGAAATTCATAGAGTGCCGTATGTGGTCCTCCTACACTGACATAATCAAACACAAGCCACACTTCCAAAACGTTAAGAAGACCGTTCTCCTTCTATACACTGCTGCACAACAAGTGCCCTATGTGACTCAGCTGTGCCACGTGCCGTCTACTTCACTATTCGCTCGTCAGATTGCGTCATTGCAGCGGACATCGCATATGTGAAATTACTTATGGGATAACCCGATATATTGTGTTAGTAAGGAATCCTTTAGCAGGTTAAGTAGAATCTAATGTCTGGTATCATTATTATCCACATCTATTTTTACTCTTCTACCAAACGAATCACAAAGCACCAAACATTGAAGGCTGAAAGTATATTCCAACAAATGCGCGCTTGCATTTCATCAGAACGCTCTGAATTGGAAATTTATCCAAGACTATTGTCACTATTCCTTTGGATACAGTAATTGTATTTGCTGATTGAATTCTTGTAAAACATATTAAATTAGAATTGCTGGTCTCGGCCGCAATGAAATTTTCTTTGTTTCAATGTGAAGTAAGATTTTTCATACGAAATTGCAAATCTCCTGCAAGATTTTTTGAACAGAAATTATTCTACAATTATGTTATGTGATTTGGCAAATATTATTTGAGAGTAAATAAAATAACTTTTGCCCTTGAATCACATTAAATACACGGCACCGATAGCATTTAGAGATATTTCTAGGTGCATGTAATGAAGTTTCAAAAGCCGCAAGTGGAAAATTTCAAGCACACTCATGGAGAAAATTTCCACCATGTGAAACGAGCGGATATAAATTGTAACAATAAATGTCTCATTGGACACTCATTAGTATAAAATTGTGTAGTAGTTTTGACCTGGTAAATAAGTTACTTATCACTTTTAGTAAACGAAATCTACGATGTATTCCGAAATTAATTTTTAGGTAACAAATTTACACTATACCATTAACACCTATTAACAATCGCTCTAAAAGGGATTTGGTTACAAGGTAGTTTTGATGAATAGTTTTAAGAAATCCTTCAGCTAAGCAGTTTTGCTATGTGAACTATCTTAATTTCAACTGGAATAAAGATGTTGCTAACTTAGCATTTTCAGTTCGTATTTGACGTAGTATAAGATTTGAAGTTACTTAGATCATAGTATTCCCGATACACGTGTGAGACAATACTCAAAAAGGGTAGTGTGAAAATATTTTTAACATTGTTTCGATTAATGATTGTACGTTAATTCCTCACGGATCTTCAACACCTTGGCTAACTTCTTCATGCTTGTGTACGGTGCGATGTGATTTATAATCAAATGTCATTATTCATGATCCATGCGCTTTTGCCTCAGTTTTAAACTTTCACCTCATCTGAAATCTTCTTAAGGAGCAAACTGCGTTCTTCAAAAATTGCTACACTGCAGCTTTTATTTGCATTTCCTGAGAGTCTTTGTCGGTGCTCCATGGCGACCACCAAGAACTTCGTCTCGCCGATGTGCAGAAACATGGTGTCAGGGCAGCGTCCGGTCAGAAACACCAATTGTAAAACTGGTCAGAACGAGACTAAAGCGATCAAAACGCCATAATCCAGAAGCAGACACAACACTTATTCGTAAGAAAGGCAACAATAATCACGAAAATTGTCAGAAAGACCAAATACAGAAACAGTCGGAACGCCCACCAGAATTGTAATTAAACACACCGGTCATAATGTCCAGAAAGGTCGCCGATCCGATTTTGCAAACGTAAAGCCAACGATAAATCCGTGTCGTGGCTCCGGGACACTTTTATCTTGAAGGTAAAAATCAATGTATTTTAAACATTTGTGTAATATATTTTGCAATTCTATTAACATCCATGAAAGCAAATAAAATTTTCCCATCCTGTGTTTGATTCCTTCCCACATCTGCAGTTTATTTTCCCTTTAACTTCCGACCTACAAGATAAATACATCTTTAATAATATCTTTGTAAATTGTATTTTATATCTTCAATGACATGCTTTTACTTTTATTTGTAATTTACACATTTTTTCGTTGTAGTGTAATAGGTCAGTTTCACATTCTCTTTTTATTAGTATCAATGGGAAAACAGTTCCTTCAATACGATATAGATAGAGATGGCAGTAAACGCAAGAGCTCAAGATATCCTGGGATAATTTTAATATTCAGAATAGGAATGTCCTGATCCTCAGATGTCTAAAAGCTATTCAAATTCGGCCTATCCCTAGGATTGATCACCAGTTTTGATTTTGCAGAATCGGATCAGTAGACATTATGACATGTTGCCTTTCTGACCGTTTTACGAGTGGGTTTTGTCACTGTTTAAGCGTTCATATCGTTGTTGCATTTAAACTACCTGACCCTTTCTGTGGGTATCGTTCGTGTTTTTACGAGTTTGCGTTTTGATCGTTTTCGTACGTGAGCGTTTTCACTGTTTGGTTTAATATTCTGATCGTTTATAAGAGTGGGATTTCTGACCGGTGGCCGCCCTTAACTGGAGATGAATATTTCATTGTGTGCGAAAACATGCGTGAAGAGATCATTTTCTGATTCCGTCGTTAGTTTCGAAGCGGAATCCTACGCTGACTTGATTGACTGTGATAAAGAAATGATCACTGATCTTCCAGGAGTGATGTGAGGGGAAGATGCAAAACTCCAGAGAGTCACCGTACCCGATCCTCGATATCTTGTTCCTGAAAAGGAACTGAAGAATAGTCGTTCCATATACAGGCGTAAAGAATGGTTAAGGAAGTGACAAGTGTCGATCTACGTCTGCTATTCAAGCCCGCGATTGCTCCCTCAGCACACTACTTCTTGACAGAAAATACAAAATTTTAAAGTATTGTCTCAGATTAAGACAAATACACTTTATTTCCTTTTCCGTGTTGAAAGTTTCTCTAGCATAGGAGGTACTTATTTAAGGCCATCTCCGGTTGGTGAGTCATGGGTACGATTCAGTAGCACGCAGACACAAATGTATCGTAACAATCTTCTTAAAGCAAGATACACTTTAATCTTTGACCTTCCTCAAAACTGTTGGAATTCGCTCCCTTTCCTTCGTATTAGCCGTCTCGCTCTTTGGTCATACAATCCTCTAGAAGGTTCTACATATTTCTGCCATTTCCTTAACAACCTGAGGGAATATAGTGGGAAAAAATCAAACAGAAAGTAAATTCAAGTTACATCAAAAAATATCGAAATTGTCCATATAATCGAAAAATGATGCATAAGTGCAGATAGAAGATATTGTCCCAAAATTGCCATTACTTTATTGCTGATATACTTACCAACAAGCGCAACACTTTCCTAGTAGTTGCTGTTACCGCCCATACATTTCATTTTATCTTATAACTTGTCTAGTAGTGTGCTACAGATTTCCACATTTTTGTAATTAGCACCACGCTAGTAAGCTCCCTGGAAAAGCGCCTGATAATGTTAATTTAATGTTAACGCTCTATGGATCTGTATGAATTAAATACTAACTATGAAAACTGAGAAGAACATCGTGATTATTGCGCATGGTTATTTTTAGTCTTGTGAGTATAGCCATCGTTCAATTTTGTGTTCCTCTATTTCCGACGTTTTAGTGTTCAAAATCTGTAACTTTGTCGTGTGATACGGTAATCTCTTTCCCTTTGAGACAATTATTTTCGGCAATTACAAGCCATGCGAAAGTGTGAAATTTACTTGCTGAGTTAATACGCTTCTCAAGTAACGCTTCTCTTGCACGCATTAAAATGAAATTATTTATTCTTTAGTCATATTTGGAGAAGTCCTGAATAAGGTGGGACAGAAGTTGGGAAGGCATTAGCCAGGACTTTAGCCAAGGTGCTAACACATCATTTACCTGTCGAAACTTCAGGAGGCTGGAAAACTTCTGGACACTCGCCCGCGGAATCCGAACTCATTTAGCTACTCGTTGTCCGAAGTTCACGCCTGTACAACGCGTGTAAGAGTTCACTTACAAACATCTTAGTTTAAAAGAAATTTTAGATATGTTAATATTTTCAAATGCAAAGAAAATATCAATTGTAGAATATCTTATTTTAACTAGGAAGTAAGTTCCTTTCCAGTACTTTAATGTCACCGAAATTAGGCCATCTTAGTAACTGGTGCAGACTAAGGGTTTAAGGGGCAATATCTTTAGCATTCCTAAACAATGTGTATTTTTGCTATGTTTAATGAACGGCGTTGAGTATTATCAAATTGACAAATTACTCAACCTAATTATATTTCTCTCTTGTAATGTAATGTTCAATAAGGAAGTACTGAACCGTGCAACATTCTGTAGAAGTTAGTCTTAATAAAGCATTCTGTACAAGTTATCTGGAGTTTATCATAATTGTGTTATTTATTTGAATTTATTGTATTGCTATGACTGATTTAAAGGGAGGCTTAATACTTATCTGGTTTGGTTGTGATATTAAATAGTTTTGTATGACAGACATTTGAATAAATTGAACTGATTTCTTTAAAAGCAACTGTTTTTAAATACTTACGTATAGTCCTATATGTATGTTTCACTTTATTATAACTTAGTAGCTTCTCAGTGCTCTACCATCAAGACGATCTTTGAAGCTGGAAAACATTCTTAAATATGTAGGCACAAGGCTCAATGAATAGGCCGAGGTAGAAATTTGTCACATAGAAACAAGTAATCCATTTTTACTCTGTCGCGTCACTGCTCAGAGCTAAAGCATCGATACACAAATAAAAATATAATGAATCATACAGCAATGACAAGCGTGGAAAATTGAGTTCTGACTGGAAATTTTATCTATATCTAATTAGACTTGAAGCCGACGATTGAGTTTCACTGCTGGCTCTGCTGTCTTACTTTAGACATTGATACCGAGCCGCCGTACCTCAATGCCGATCCAGGTGGTCGAGCGGTCTAGCACGGTAGTCTGTCGCCCAAGGATCGCCGGTTCGAATCCCACCACGGGCATGGATGTTTGTGAGTGTGTTCTAACTTAGGGTATAAGTAAGATAGACGCATAAATTAAGGTCGCAATGGTATAACTAAATATAATGTAACAGGAAAATAGAAAAGTGGTAGTGCGTTGACGTTGCATTCGGGATGTCGTGGGTTCGTTCCCAGTGGCCGACCATCCTGATTGACTTTTTCCAAGATTTCTTTTATTCAAATCAGATTAAGCAATTTCTGGGGTGTCGCCTTGAACATATGACCTGGCCTACACCTTCTCGAATCCTTTCCCCTCCCCTATCCCGGCCTAAGCCCTACATGCCTAAAGGTAGGGTTCCAACCGTCCAGTTTTGCCGGACACGTCCGGGTTTTTAACCTTTTTAAAATACCCAGGCCGGGATGTGTCTTTCCGGCACTTTAAAATAAAATTAGCAAGACATTACTATCTAAATCTGCATTGTGTGTGTTATTTACGGTAAAATTTATGGTTACGAGCAGTAATTTGTCACCTTTATTATCTAATGGGCTGCGTGGTTGGTGATTCTGTCAATATGTCGCACTCGACTATCTTCGTTTCCGTTCGCGAAATTGCGCAAAGTACAAACGTTTGGTAAGAACTAACACATCTCGAAGAAACAGTTTTGTCTTTAATATCTTCATAACTTTCACCACTTGATAAACAGGTACACAGCGAACGTGATTGTGCCTAGAAAAATGTATATGCAGCAAATTCATTGTGTCAGGCACTTTTGCAAAAGGTCCGGTTTTGGGGGGGGGGGAGTTTTGTCCTGCATTTGACAATTTCCATTTGGTAACCCTACCTAAAGGCCATAAATAAAAATTCAATTCAGAATTAAATTTAGACAGTGATCGACTACCGTTTAGAATGGAGTTCGTTTGACGGTTCTGATCATGTGATAAGAGAAAATTACGTGATCGATGTTGAATGACAATTCCGTAAAACAAAACTTGCTTGTCGAACATTGTTAGATGCAATGCAATATGCGCGTAGATAATTCTTCTCCAAATATTGTTTAGGTAAGTGAGGTATCAGGGAAGGCGCACGACATGTCAGGAAAGTTTCCTCCTTTCCCCCAAACAAATAATCAGCTGCACTTATGTATGCTTCTGAAGGCCTGCAGAGTTAAGCAGAATGCTAGAACTGAAAATAATGTGTTTGTGTTTTCTGTACTTTAAATTTATTATAATAATGGATCCATGAAGCTAATTATTATTTATTATGTTTCTATTCATTCATATGCACCGGCACACTTTTATAAGTAAAACTAGTTTATTTTCTCTGACATTCTTTCTAATAACAGAGGGCTGTCTTCATCTCCTTCCATTCTAGACATCATTGATAAGTGTCGCGTACTACACCTTCAGTTTTTCCTTTTAGAGAAACATTTCTTTCAACTGTAAATATTATCCCTACATTACTGATTGGAGCAACGTAATGCCTACAACCGTGGATAACGTAGCATATAAGTGAACCGGGCAGCTGTCATTTGGGAAACGCTCTTACAAGAGAACTCTGCAACTTTCCCCCCTTGAATCGCCCCCAATTTTTCACCAAGCTTGCGGTGTAGCACAGATAGAACCCATACGGAACCTTTTGTTTCGCAAATTGTCGGAACATGCATTCAGAACGAGATATGAGTGTCGATATCTAGGGTAAAGACATGAAATGCGCCGGAATGTATGAAACCCAATCCTCACTCACGCAATGCAGGTTGCATAGTATAGAAAACCTCACACACTCGAGACCTTATAGAAGGTACCTTCAGGGTATATAACGAGGCGCATGTTGCTACGCCGACCATCCATGCTTCTAGATTCATGGTCCGGGCAAACTGACAGCAGCTTGCCAATACAAGCGTTCTCTGATTATGTTGATCTGCAAGTGAAAGTAACTCCACCAAAAACCACACGATACTCTTAACTACTTAGTGTGTATTTTTACCTGTAGTATAAATTATTTGCCCAACGGCTTGAAGAGTACGTCAAACGCGAAGAGCATGCACTGAATCTGGATGATAACAGATTTATTTTCAAACTCCACAATCTTATTTACAATCAACTCAGCTCACCTAAATACTATCTTTTTTATATTTATAACCTTCAAGCATCTAAGGTTCAAGCCGGGGTAGAGGAAGGGAAAGGATTCGGGAAGGTGTCGGTCAGGACCTATGTTGAAGGTCCCATCAAGGCATTTGTCTGGTATGACTGAGGAAAAAACCTGGAAATATCTCAGCCAGGATGGTCGGCCACTGGGATCGAACCCACGATCTTGCGAATGCTACGCCAACGCTCTACCACTGAGCTACTAAATACTATCCTGCGTTATGTTACTCGTGGCAGGCAGCTGGAATTCCGATACAAAATTTGGTATTCCCAACACCGAACTCTGCACTGAAGATTAATCTATAATATTGGCTACTTCTCGTAAGACCACAAGATTTTTATCAATAATGTGTCGGACATCAATTTGAACATTCGGTCTGGATGTGACAATATTTCGTGTGAGAACGACGCCGTTATAGTAGGTAGCTGGTACGATATTCATATCTGCTTCACTCACGCTGTTTTGGATTTACACTATCCTCGAATAGCACTATCCTCGAATAGACATATCAGTGCATATACACTCGCTGTTATCTTCACCTGCTTCTTTGCCTGGTCAATACCCTTGGCAGGTCACCTATGTTTGTAATTCTCATTTCACCTACTTGCTGCTTTTGTACATGACTTTATCCCATTATGACCTTTTCCATTTCCACTTCCACCTCTGTCACGTAGTACGCTGGTTGTGGGTGTACATTCCGGCCTCAGTGATGTCCAGGTGGCATGCATTCCGCCGTTTTTGTGTCTCTTTACGCCAGATATCGAGACTCACATGTGGCTCTGAATGTATATTCCGACAATTTGCGAAACAAAAGCTTCCGTCTGTGTTCTGTCTATGCCACATCGCATACTTGGTGCAAATTTGGGAGCGATTTGAGGTGGGAAAATGGCAGAGTTCCCTTGTTAGTCGATATTTAGTCATTTATTAGTAAGACAACATTAAGAGCGAGTGGCCGTAGTTCAGTTGGTAGAACGTTGGCATCGCATTCGGGATATACGAGTTGGGGTCTTTACCAGCGGCCGACCAACCCGACGGAGGTTTTTCTTCAGCCACACCGTGCAAATGCTGGGATGGTACGTTCAATAAACAGAACAGTAGGACAGTACGCTTATTCATAACATTTCTGTGCTTTTCGTACATTGCAACCACTGAAGAGTATACATATAATACAACATTTGTATCATAGCATAAAAGCTTCGGGGTCCGGATCCGAAACGGAGTCCGCGATTTAAAGATCCTTACACTGGGATATTGTTGACTTAAGACAAATATTTACTTCACGAAATAGTTTTGAAAGAATTTTACAATAATAAACATAACTGTGAATTTGTAACCGAAAATAGTTCTTGAACTTAATAAACTCGGAGGGGTTTTATTATTGCGTGAATTTTTTTGTAGAGTAATTATGTAGCAGCGTAGATGTAGCAGTAATTATATTAAAACATATAGACTAAATCGCTATTTGATATAGAATACTAGTTGGACAGGTTGGTAGTATAGTTGTATATTAAATAAAGCAAGTTGTTGAAATTGCGGATTTTATTTTATTATTCCGCATGTAAAAATATAAAAAATACTAAATGTTTTCCACAAACCAAAACTGCTCGAAGGCGGAAGTTAAAATTACTTTCGCGGTGAGACCAGTTTACTCCAAACGAAGAAGGCCTCTCAATGCTTTATGTGATATTACTCGAAATTGATAATGAAAACATGTAATCACAAACAGGGCTGACAAATGCTATTTAAAAGAGTTAAGGTGACAAACTTGCCTTAAACGCATTCACGTATTGGGAACCATGTTGTAGATGGCAGTCTGACTGAGACCGACTCAAATTTGTGTCCAAGAATGATGAAGTACTGATAGACCACATGCTGAGTATTGACTTGGCTTTTTATTGCCGATTTTAAGAGTGTGAAAGGAACCGACAAATTCTTTTTATACACAAATGATTGGTATGGAAGTTTCTTTTTCTTTTTCGAAAATTGATGTGCAGTATGATGTGATCTCATTTACTTAGGAAGAAAGTTTACTCGGTCCTTTAGTTTTCTACTTTGAGAGAAATTAACCTATCGGGAGCTTTTTTTTTAATGAATCTCCGAAACTATGCGAAAACAGTTTGTATTCATGTTACGTTCCAGCTCAGCGCAAAATGATTTCTCTGAGTGGTATTCTTGCAAATGGACTTAAACCAGCTTAGCGATAAAAGAAAATTATGATATGTTATCGGTCTATTCACACTGTTACTTATATTCACACCAATAGAAGTAACCATAATAACAGGATGAACCATCGCAATGGGTCCCAGAAAATTTAAATTCTCTATATCAGTGTGCGAGTATCTAAGAAGCAAACATACTGATGGGGCAGAAGAGAATTATATATATATTCTTTCGTCGTTATTAGAATATCATGTGCACATCCAAATTTTACCACTCGAGTGCAATTACTTTGAGAGACATCGATGATATAAAAGTCAAATTCTGTTTGCGGAAAGTGTTCAAAGATGTAGAAATAACCTTGTTCTTAAAATGTTCAAAGAATTGGAAAGCACTACTTGTTGGAGGGTATGTTCTTCATGGCCTCCATCTTGAAGTCCGCCATATTGAATCTCAAATGATTTTCTTAAATGAAAAGGGGTTAATGCAATATG
Organism: Lepisma saccharinum; assembly: GCA_022664845.1. Classification (NCBI taxonomy): domain Eukaryota; kingdom Metazoa; phylum Arthropoda; class Insecta; order Zygentoma; family Lepismatidae; genus Lepisma; species Lepisma saccharinum. The sequence goes on from JAGDQP010004344.1 coordinate 40,418, forward strand.
TTATTCTGGTCTAAAACTTTACGAGAAATACGTTTCTGAAATACCCCCAACAAGTATTGCCTTCCACCCAATACCCATTACTCGTGTATTTGCCTTCCATTTCTTGAAGTAATTTAAGAACATAAGGGTATTTCCACTTTTTGATAACCTTCCACAGACAAGAATTTGACTTTTATATCATCGATATCTCCCAAATAAATTTCGCTCGAGTGGCCAAAATTTCCATGCGCACATACTTTGATATTCTAAACATGAAGGAAGAAATAATTGATAATTCTTTTCTGCCCCATCAGTATGTTTGCTTGTAAGTGGACTTAAATTGAACGTGAATGAAGTCATTTCAAGCCTGAGAGTATTCCACGTACTGCTAATTTTATTCCTTTCCACAGAAGACCACGGTGGCTCAATTGGTAGAGCGCTTACCTCTGGTGATAAGGGTCGTTGAATCGATCCCTGCTCATGCTATGTGGGGTTTGTGGAGGACAAACACCGTGTGCGAGGGTTTTCTCGGGTTTTCCCAGTTTCCTCCCACTTTCTTCATTCCACCAATTCATCCCATCATCATGGCTCCGGCCTGAGACAAAGTTGCCTCCATTTATTTATAACATTTGTTGTTGGTGGTGTAGAATGAGTCCCGACTTACCGACCTCCTGCGTCTCGAAGGTCCCGCGACACGCCCTTCTACCCTGGTTGTGGTGCCAAGGGATACGATAGTGTTTTGACTGCAGTGGTATGCCTGAATACCACTGCAGTTGATTCATTCATTCTGGACCCGGGAAGGAATTACTTTCGTTTGAGATAGCCAGAGTAATCCATCCACAGATCAACTACCTAGTTAATATTGGCCACCTGAAGCAGATCCATCGGCGAAAGAGAAAATGGCTTTGAACAAACCGAGAATAACGGATACAAACAACGAAAGTATCTAATACTGAATCCTTAAATGAGCTTATACTTTATCAAAATCTGCATCAAAAAATTGTTAAACATATATATAGACACTCTTACCTAACTAAAACTATTATAAGCTCATTGTACAACAGATGGTCTATCTTCACATTAGCACAGCAATGAAATAAAACATGAATTTCAGACATGCACTATGGTAACTTTTTATTTTTCTTAGAATTAATAAATTTAAATATGGTAATTTCTCCACTTTCCTTGTCTCTCAAACGTAACACAGCATGCCATCAATCAATATACTGTACATCTTTCCTCTGTATAGTCGTTACATGAGTAAACATCACAGAGAGAGAGAAGGTAAACATCTACAGGAATTGACCCAGATTACTAACGATGGCAAAAATATAACATTCTGAAGAACGTAACAATTTTTCCAAATCGATATGCTTTACGAAAAATAGCTGATACATACAAATGACAACGTTCTACAATTCTTTTCACGTAGGGAGCGCTCTTTCAGTTTTAGTAGTACTGTTATACCGGAGTGCACTCGCTTTATTTTAACATGTGCGTTACCATCCAATAAGGATTTGTATTTTTCCAAATATTTAACAAATGCTACCAACAATCATTCGTTTTTAAAGAAGTAATCATACAGCTGGTCTTTTACCGTAAATGAAAATCTGACGTTATAGTGTTTCAGAAATCTGTTTAAAATCCCAGTTATTCTATAGAGAACTATTTTAATAGCTCGTTCGTTCATAACCCATAATGGTCTTTTCTAAATCATATCATAACAAGGCCTGCAATATCTCAAACGTTAATGCAGTGTAGGTCTACTAGGGAAAAGCTTTTTTTTAGCCCGTCGTACGTCGGCCTACTACAAACACATTGAACCAAAATTAATTGAGCTGCTAAAACCAGAAAAAGGACAAAGGTGACACAACAGCATAGAGGAAAACATTTTAATGACCTTTCCACTGTCATGGAACAGTATTCGAAATCTACACCAACGTGGCATAACGTAACGCCGCCGAATATCTTACTCTTGACGTTATGAAAATATCGGTTATTTTTCATATTTACTACTGCATAGGCTTTGTCTAAACTTGCAATTTACAATACACATTGACATTTTACGCTACTGTCAGTTTACTACTCAATAAGCTAGCTATATACAAACATATTTGATTGTTCTGAACGACTATTGGAATACAAGAGATTATTTTGTATTTATTGCAACTTCTGGCTATATATGTATACTTATCTTAGCAAATATAATGATGTTATTCATAAATAGTTTTATTTGTATTATCATGCTTTTTAGACCATGACCACTGGACCTGTTCTCCTGCATACCTTGGATCTGTGCGGGTCATTATAGTACACTATAAATAAATGCTATACGTTTTCTCATATACCTCACTTGTTTCTACTTCTGTATGTACTAATACCGTAATCTAATGTGAGTATGGGCCTAAACTTTTCTGCATCGCAACCATTTAGAAGAATACGCACGCAATACTTTTAACTTCACGCTGAATTCACACTTTTGTATTATTTATAACACTGAATAATCATACGTTATTCCTCTGGAGAACACCTTGACAAAACAATCTTTGAAATTAAATTCAATTGAATTCATCTTTCCACAGCATTGACTATCCCAAAAAATGAATTGTAATTGTTTTGGAGTTTTCCCGTTTCAGATATGTAATGTTGAAATTGGTATATGTTGCATACTTTGGAGCAATTTTCTAAATTTGGTGCAAAATATTACAAGAAGGACGTTATACTCAAGATTCATTTTATCGGCACAGAATTGCTAACCTTATCCATTTTTGACAGTTGATAACATCATCATCTGGGGGAGGTACCGGACTCCCACCAGGCGCCTCCCCGGGTGGCGGATAGGGGAATGCCAGCTAGATATAGCAGATACTGGGGGAACCCAGGGCAGACCAAACCTGTACTGCAGCCTTGCAGTCAGGGGAGGGATCCACAAAGGCTAAGGGAAGAAAAATTATCTGGCCCTCCAGGTTGCGGGTTGGGCGTGAGGCTAACAACCTCACCCTGGAAAACTTCGACTGTTCAGAAATCCCAACGAATGCCTCGGAACAGGATGGAGAACAAGAGAAACGGACCGGCGGAACGGAAAAAGGACATGACTATGGCCTCTTGGAACGTACAAAGAATGAGGTAGTTGGATCATGTCCAAAGGATGGAGAAGAGCAGAATGCCTAAAAGAGTGATGCAAGAAAGGATTATACTCAACAAGGAGAAAAGGGAGGCCAATAACTAGATGGGTAGATGACGTGATCGACGACCTACGTAAACTAAAAGTAAGACGGTGGTGGGAGATCGCTCAAGACAGGAAAGCATGGAGGCAAATCGCTTGGAAGGCCAAAGCCCACAAGGAACTGCAGCACCACGTGGTAAGGTAAGGTAAGGTAAGGATAACATCATCAGTCTGAATCACGAAATGAAACGTATATGTTTTATTAACTACTGATAGGATTAGGTAAAGCTAAATTATTTTATTATTTTTTTTTTTTACTTTCATTACGGAATATTTAACCATAAAATTCGCATTTTGTAAGTTTTTTAACAATTTCCGTACAAAACATTATATGACGGACATTTTTTTGAACAGTTTGGTTCACATTGATTTGATTTTGTGATCGCCTAAATTTGGTAAAATTGGCAACTCCAATTACTAATCCATATACCTACATTTCACTCAAGCCCATTATATTTACTTTACAGCAGTACAAGCTACAACTCTATGTGTCTAATAGAATGCACAGAGGAGCCATTCTCCAAAACGTTACAAATGCTTGTGTTTTCACGTTGTTGAAACGAAACATGCTCCTAATTCCAAGATGGTGACAGAAGCGAAAAGAAAACTAAAGCAGCTTTAGAGCCTGTTGGTACTACGGTCTCGTGCACACTCTGCTTTTCCTTCATGCTCATGTTTCGAAGCCAGTGTACAAACTGAGGAACTTTTACAGAAGGGCGGGGCTTTCGATGCCAATTCATCCAGAACATGCGACCCATGATATCAGATTTTGATGAAATTTGGTACATTGGTTCCTGCTAGGGGTATTAATGTACATTCCAAGTTACAAGTTTCTAGGAGACGTGAATGCAAAGTGTTAGCTTTTGAAAGTTAGCATGTTTTTGACGTTAAATGCTGTCGCAATCGACACTTTAAGGAGACAAACCCATTTGATTTTTTTTAAATCATATCTCATGAACAAAGACAAGGTTAGGTATTTCTTAAATTCATCAACGAATTCAAGTTTGATAACAAAATTTGTTGTAAAACCCTTAGTTTTCAGATATGACTTTATAATTGCGAAAAGAACAGTCTAAAATGTCGGACATGTTGCATCGTAATACTGTGAATATCTTAAAAAGCAACACCAGATAGAGATATGGGACTTACACTATTGGAAATAACAGGAAAATTTCTATAGAATGATGTAAAAAAAACAGTGGGACCTCTGTGAAAATATCATTTGGAAAGCATTTTTGTGATTTTACCTTTATATAACATGGTGTGGACATCGCAACATAATACCATCATCTCATGATGAACACCAGATGCAGATATGAGACTTACATCATTGGAAATAGCAGAAAATTTCCTACCATATGATGTAATAAAAAAGCAAGGGATCTTGGTGGGAACTCCATCTGGAAAGCATTTTTTTTTACATTATATAAAATGGTTCTGGTCATTTTAACATGCCTAACCAGTAAAGAACGATCAAACATCTCACGCCAGACCTGGGAGCTGCATGTTGTAATTATTTAGATTTTTTTAAAAATGCGGATAGGATTCAGCTCTCTAAGGGGCACAAGTAATCTGGGGGTCCTAGCCCCCTCTAATTACGCCAATGAAAATTCCCCTCTGTTGACGCAATATGTTCGGTAGGGACCTAAATTGAAATTTTATTCTGTCCTTCCACATCTTTGAACCGAAAGTGTTCACTTAAGGACACCATTTTAAAACATGTAACTCGGTTAGTAGTTGCCTGAATACCTCGTAATCAATTAAATAAACATTATAAACCTATGAAAACTATTTATGAAAAGTGATTTATAAAATATTCGCGCGCTATTAAGACTGTCCAGAACTGATTTTACCTGTACCACCTCAAAATTATCAAAGTTTTATGGATCTCCCTCGACTTCTTTGCGGCCAGCTCTTCAATCATTTCCAGATGTTTATGGAGTGGGGAAAAGAACAAAGAGTATTTCTTTTGTATAGAGAGATAATTTCTTGTTTAGCTCTCAGTAGCAAGCAATTCTTCATTTACTTCTCCAGTGACCTGACCTAACACCTAGCATTTCTTTGCTCCAGCATGAGTATTACAATCCTAAGCATTCCTTTTTGTTTTATGTGTCAAACATGTAGGCAATTACACGAAAGGGAAAATGTTGAAAATAAGAGTAAATCCTTCAAAACATGCCCTCCAAAAATGACGGAAAAACGAGAAAATGATCAATAAGCAGAAAAACAGCAAAGATGCAAAATAAAAATCACGTTTTTTGCTTGATTAAGGTGAAACGAATTTTGGCTATCGTGCCAGGGTTTGAATCCAGGACCTTTGGATCAGCTGTCTAACGTCTTGACATTAAGACCACACTGCAGTTGCCGGGTTGAGCGCTTTTCGCTCTTACTTATCGTTCAGGATAAGCGAGAGTGGGATACTTCCGCTGTAGTAAGCCGCCATTTTAATTCCAGTGGCCTGTGGGTAGACGCAAGTGAAAATATGGTCCTGGTAATGAGGCATGCCATCGTGCACCAACGTAATAATGAAGTAACTTTAAGCATTTAGTAGTAAACTTGCCCGTCGACGGGACTATTAGAGTGTTAGAGCAAAGGATCCTAATAAGTTTATCCGAACCAAGAATTTAAAACAAACAATAAAAATAATGATAATAGAAACTTTAATATTATATATTAAAGTTTCTAATAACTTTAGTATATTATAATATACAGCGTCTGGGCAAAATGAAGTTATTTTTTACTTCGAACAATTATTCCTCGAAGATCCCTTTTAATATTGTCGGCAAGGGCTTTGCCTTCCCAAAGATCTTTCTTCTCTGGCATCCTAAAGACAATGGAATATATTCCCTTTCGTCCGTACGAATCACATGGCTTATCGATCTTAGAGGCTCCAATTACATTATTCTTAAAATTTGAGGAACATTGCATTTTCATCTGCTCATTCAATTTAGCCATTTATATCTTATTCAAACTTATAACTCTTTGGCCCTCCCATATAATCATCTCATTATAAAATGTTAATCTCAATTATTTTTATTTGGTTATTTGTATGCATTTAAGAACAATCACAAGCAGGGATTATAACTATTAAAAAAGTCGAAATGCAAAATAAACTAAACAACAGTTTGATATTGAAAGACTAAAAGAACCATTATTATTATGATTATAAATTAGGCTCACCAGGTCCAAATATACCGAAAAGCACCTAGGGGGAGGGATTTGCTGATCCCAAAACAGCGATTATTGTCATTAGCCAGAAATTGAAAAGCGTGACAAAATTTGTGAATTTCGTTCCCATAGAAAGATATAGGTATTTCAATGTCCATAATACCGTTTTATACCGCATATCGATGCGTTTCGTCTCTATAATACCGGATGTTTAAAAATAATATTTGAAAAACTATTTTATATGATAAATTTATACATATTTACATTTGAAGATATTTTACTATATTGTCGGATGTTCAAAGTCAAATCCGGAATTCAGATTTCCTTGAAATCCGAAATTTTGACACTCCGGAAATTCAAAACCCCTGAATTCCTACTTTGCAAATCTGAAGAGATGTGATGCTGCGGAATTCAGCCTTGTCGAAATTCCGACAATGCAAAAATGAAAAAATTCTCATTTTGATTTCGGAATTGTGAATACATAAATTCCATTCCGGGATTCCGAACGGCCTAATTTACAACATATAAATACACAACGTATACTATAGCACAGGGACTCCCAGGATTTTCAGTTTTGGGGTTGTAAAGTCAGAATTCGGAGGGTGTAAGTGGAGTTTTGCCCAATTTTAAAACCCATCTTGAAACGGTACAAAATCGATAGAAACCATGCAAAACTCCCCAATTTCGACTTTGCAGGATCACAAAGTGAAAATTCTGGCGGATATCTTTCGGTAAATACCTTAATGTGTTTTAATTGACGAATGAATGATTACATTCAATATTCTTATTTCAAGACGCAAGAAACTTCTCGAATAATTCCTAATAAAAACAATATATTTTATCGCTGTGAGTGTGGAGTAGATACAGTTATTACACGAAAAGCAGCATAAATATAAAAGCAAAATAAAATATATTGTACTGACTACAATTCTTTTGAGCGATTTTCTTTGACATAGCACTATATTGACAAATTTCACAAGTGAAAATACAGGAGAATTTACCAAAGTAAGTCCGTCTGCCATTTAGTGGAAGTCTGAATAAAAGACAGCAAAAGAACTTCACGTTTACGGCGAAACGAAAATTCATGGTAAGGAATTCATGGGTAGATAGGAAAAAATATTTGTTGTCTTTTTATTTGGTGATAGAGTGAAGAAATTGTTATTGCGCTATGTGCGGAAAGGACATATTGTAAATCATCAGACTCAAAGGTACAGAAATTAATTACAAAAAAAAGTTGGGGTCCCCCTCCGGCCCGTTTGGTATGCAACTTTTAATCTGATTATAGCGGGTATATAATCCTGCTTATGTAAAAACTTACTTCTCAAATGACATAATAACAGTTATTGTCATTAGGTTCAGGATAGTTCATTATAGCGGACATTCTATCAGGGAACATAAAAATATTCGAGTTACAAATAGTACCCTTTATTATTTATTAGCCTAAACAAGAAACTATACATTTTCAGTCCCATCAGAATCTCACGTCACAACATCAATTAACGCAGAACACTTTCAGGCATAAGGGATCGTACACATATTAAGTAACGCAGCAAGGGGTGGAGGCGTTCGGCCTTGCGTTACGAAACTTGACAAGGGGGAGGAGGAGGTTTGCGTCTTTGTTACGTAACGCGTTTTTTCTGTAATGTTTATTTTTATTCTCAGGTTTATATGCAATCACGTAAACAAATAATTTTATTTAGTTCTTTTCTTTTTTATAAATAAACATTTCTATTGGTTTGGGAAATTGCGAACATATAGTCTATATATAAAACGTGCAAAAGGGATTCGAAGACGCTATTAGACACCAGCATGGCTGGTGACGAACCCTGCGTGTATTACAATACAATAAAACTCCGTTTTGCGACTATCGCCTCATTTCCTCAGGCACACGAAGCTTTTGTGGAGTCTATAGTGGTTAGCGATCATAACCACTGCTTAAAAATGCTCTCCCTTTCCCACTCGTATCGCTATTTCTGAGAATACGACTCAAAACTTGATTTGAATCGTTACTCATTTTACTCTTCTAAGAAGCTTCTCATGTGAAATAGAAGAAACTCTTTTTCGTGCAATAAGATTTTCCGCGACGGAACGATCCACGATTTGCAGAGCAAAATCAGATACCAAAAACCAAATTCGTCGGATATACATTTGGTACTAAATTAATTTAGCTTTGTTCTTTGGATTTTCCTGAAGAAATCGAGTTTATTCGCATTCTGACACTGATTTCAGACCAGAAGAATTTGAAAAGGGGTCAACTGAAGTCGAAAGTCCAAATAAGATGCTCGACAAAGATAATAAAGAAGCCACGCCACCCTCATAAGAAAGGTAAAGGACCCTGTGATCGCTTTTATATTTACTGCTGTACGTTTCCCCATGTGTGTGTGTGTGCGTGAGATAGAGAGAGAGAGATTTGGTTCATTCTTCAGATCATTTGTAACAATTAAACACTATTCGATAGGAGGCAACAGCGTGTACGGCGTAGGCACCAGTAGTCCATTTTCTTCCTTGTTTCTGATGTTTTAAATCAAAGAACTGTGTTCTATTAAGTAATGTTTAGATGTATTAAAGTATAAATCCGTTTTTGAACTGACTTAGTGTGTAAGTCATACTTGACCTAGCACTATAATGTCCAGCAAATCTGAGCTGTATCAAAAATTATTTGAAAGTTTTAAAAAATCTCACACAAATGAAACTCCAAAAAAATTACAAAACTTAGTGAATGAAGTGTGGCATAATTTCAAAACTAAAGTCAAAAGTGATAAAGAACTCGATGAAATGGTGTCGGCAAAAATAGAAGCAGAATTGGAAACAGCTACTAAGAACAAATCTACTTTCTTAAGCTTCTTTATAAAAGTAAGTAAGTCATCCTCCTTGCCAATCATCGGTGACCTAAAAGAATCGGTGCGATCTCCTTAAAATAACAATATGAAATTTCGAAAAAAGACTGGTTAATTAAACAACCTTATGGGGTTAAAATATTATTACGGTACTATCATTTTCTAATATTATGATTTGTTGGCGAAAACACTACAAATTTATTCAGAATACAAGCATTTTGTAATAGAAAGTTCTGCCAATAAAATTATTTTTTATTGTAATAAACCCCAAAACAGGCAAAATTGGTGAAAAAACAAAAATCAAAAAGCGTTACGTAACATGGGGAGGGGGTAGGGTTCGGCCTTGCGTTACGAAGTGTGACAAGGTGGGGAGGGGGTAAAATTGATTAAAAAATAGCGTTACGTAATATGTGAACGGCCCCTAATAAAAATTAAATATACTACATAGACTATATATATAGGCATTTAGTTAATTACATGCTTCAATATGATCACCTGGCTCACCATTTCTATAAACACTGATACAAAACTCATCACGCTATTAAACTTGTTATATACATTATGAAATACAATTTTAAGTCGAGCTATTAATATAAAGGAAGACTATATTTAAGTCACTTTTGGAGTAGAGTACACAATACCGCAACCCAAAGGTATGAACTAAAGAATAAAATTCAAGGTTTATCCATAAAAACGACACCAAATGACTTCACTTTAATTACATCAATTCTGCAATTACATTGAGATGGATGATATATTTAGGTACAAACTAACTTGAAAATACGTAGGAGTTTCCGAAAGTTGCTATCTGAAATAAAATCAACCATCTGTTGTAAAGTTATTTTTAAATTAAATTTTATAAAGGAAAAAAATATTTAACACTCATTGTGCGATTAGCTAGTTTCTACCTATATAAAGTACATCTAACAAAATGTGAAGCACATTTAAAATCTCAACCAAATTTATATATCTGTATATACAGAGATTACATAATTTCTTGATCATCATGATAAATCCAGCAATATCAATTGTAATAAATATACTCTAATCGCTTCTGTTTAGCAAGTGCGGGGACCCATGGCTCCAATGAAATTTATTCACTTTTGGTACATAACGAAATGTATCTGATGTGAACATAAGTAATGATGGGTTCATATTTTATTTAAAATCTGTAGCAACAATAAATTATTCAAGAGAGATGTAACTATTGTAAAATAAAAATCCCTTAAAACTTTGTTTATCATTGAATAAATGTGCACCAAGAAAAAACTTCGAAATTCTACAGAAGGTCGGAACGGTTAAAAAATAAGCAAGATACTTTCGGTATATATGGAAGATAGGAACCAAACACACACGAACGCAAAAATGTTGACGCAAGTGTTTCCCTGTACCTAGAATTGCAGGAAGTGCGACACATTACGTTTTATCCCGATAATGGAAAATTGATTGAATAAGTTACATGAAAATAATAATTACTTTTATTTGAGATAAGTGTAATTTCATTGTGTACGAAATTGTTAAATTACCCATTTTTATTTACTTGTTTGTGATCATATTTTCAATGTGGGCACGAACTGATACTCTTGATGTATTGGGATAAAAACTTTTTAAACTATTGTTCAGTTCAATTGCACATAGTTGGAACTCCTAACTTATTTATCAGTTACATTTGCTATTTGAATGTTATTAGTCAGCTAAGTTCCTTAGAAGTAAGTAGGTGTTTCATACAGTATTATGATCACTTAAGAAAAATGAGTAGAATATATAAAACCTTTCTCGTAGGGGCTTACAAAAATAAAACTTTGAAGACACTCAGACTAAAATGGCATCTCCATAAGTAATCTGAGGTGCGGGAAAGGAAACTGGTGAAGAACGGAATTTGTTTCTGTACTCCATACTATAGCAGTATTTTTATTATAGTGTATTACCACTACATCTGCAAAAAATACATTGGCACATAGGGCCACCCTTGGACCGAACGAAACGGATCATACCTTGGACTTACTAGGGTTAAGGAATGATAATTAGAACGATTTTTTACGTTTTTACACTGAAATTTACTGATATATAGTTTTCTTTGAAACAAACACAATCACACGAACATCTTAGAAATGGATATAGTATGAGCACACACAAGGATATGGTTCATAACAAAAAGACAATCACAGTTTAGGATGAAGTAAATAAAATCAATTTTTGGTTAAAAGTAAATTAGAATTTTTTCTGAAATAATATGAACACGTTCGTATTAGGCACTATCCAGATGAAATATAATAAAAAATACTAGAGCTTTCTCGTCTCAAAAGTTGAAATTACCTTATTTAAATGATTGCGCATGCATATATTTTACAACCAACTGTCGCAATATTTTGTCATGTTTTGGGGTTACAGTTAAATAATAAGCGTCAAGACAATAAAGAAATCCACAGGTTAGAATTGTAGATAACTAACATTAAAGTATTCAATTTGTTCAATAATTTTTGTAATCACCCACTGTCACCTTTTACTAACAATGTATTCAAGTACAATGTTTGTGGATATGTAGTCGAAGGTAGGATTTGAGTGCAAATTTTTTACCACAAACTTCACAGCTGAAAGGTTTATCTCCTGAATGCAGTTTCATGTGAATATTACAAGAGCTCTGGTGTATGAATTTCTTACCACAGTCCATGCAAGTGAAAGACTTAATCCCAGAATGAATCCTCTTATGCCTTGCAAGGTACGACATTTCCTTAAATTGTTTACCACAAATGTTACAATTCAAATAACCTCTAGCAATGTCGTGAGTTTTCATGTGTCGCTTTAGATGCCCCTTTCGGGAAAACTGTCTGCCACATTCCTCACAAGAAACTTTCTCATATTGACAATGAGCATATTTAACATGGTTGCTAAGATGAGAAATGCCCCTAAATTGTTTCCCACAACCACTGCAGAGAAAACTTTTGGTCTCTAAATGACTAGTTAAGTGCCAATTGAATTTATCAATTGTAGCAAAACTTTTTCTACAAATTGAGCTTGGGAAAGGCGTTTGCTCTGAATGAATGTTGTTTATATGAGACAGGAGATTTCTCTTATCAGAAAATAATTTGCAACATCTGTGACATTGAAATTTATTTTCACCCGAATGAGATACCATGTGTTTAAGAAGGTAACTCTTTTGAAATGGTTTCAAGCATATTTCACATGGGAATAAACCTTCATTTGTATGTTGTGTCATGTGCTTTCTAACAGACGCATACTCGCGAAATCGTTTGCCGCATTGGTCGCACGTAAATATTTTAACAAAGCCTAAATGACTATTAATGTGCCTCCTAAGTTCATTTTTGCCCTTAAACAATTTCAGGCATTCTGCACATTGAAAGTGATCCTCTGGTTCGAAATGAATGGTCTTCATGTGCCTTGCAAAGTTGCCTTTGAGAGAAAAGCGCCCTTGACATAAATCACAATGATATGGTGCTTCGCGAGTGTGACTTCGCATGTGAAGAAGCAAACGGGACTTTATAGGAAATACTTTGAGACAGTGTTCACAAAAAAACTTTCGATCACCAGAATGAGTAATCGTATGCCTAGTACGGTCACAAAGTCTTGTAAACTTAATTCCACAATCCTCACATTTAAAACGATATTCCCCATTACAATCAGATCTTCTGTGCAAAGTGAGGAAAGTTTTTCCAGAAAAATGTAGTCCACACGCATTACAAAGATAACAGTTATCTCCAGGGCATGAAGGAGGACACTGCCCGTGTTTCAACATTTGACTATGCTTACTTAGCGTCACATTTATATCCATAGTGCCAATAGTGCTATCCGAAAATTCACTCGTGTCATTATCAATTTTACCAATGGATGAAGCAGCTCTGTAAAGTATTGAAATAAGATTATTAAAATCCAGTCATTGCTTCCAGAATAAATTTTGTTCCAACGAAATTATAATTAATAATAATGTATGCAGTTTCAATGTTATGTAAGTTTCTAAATTTGTTCTTATTCTACATGAAACCCAACGTTAGTTAAGAAAATAAGTCCTGTCGTTCATAGCTTATGCAACTATGACTTGAGTATTATCAAAATATACAAATACGTGTCCAATTAAATAAAAATGTATATAATTAAAGTGTACTTCAAATAATAATAATAATTGGTACGTTGTTCCATACGCAGTAATGTGTCCTTATTACTTACATCCCACTGAATATTTTAAAATACAAGCAATAACTACAAACAATGCGGTTAAAAACGTAGAGCAACAACTTACACTACCATTAATTAATATGAAATATCTACTCCTGAAATAATTAATTGTAATATTGGAATCAGATTAAATGAAGAAGGATAATAAAATACAAACCATTATTACTATGTTCGTAAATAACACGAAAAGGATAAGAAGATTCATTTTAGATTTTAAATGACTATACAAAAAATGAATCCATCTTTGAATTTCCTACTACTAAGAATCAATTTCAACTTTCAAGGAGCTCATGTAACTCCAAACGAGAAACATATCCTTTATATAGCATCTATTTGAATGCTAACAATATAAACTTAACATATAAATACTAACAGCACTATTCAAGTCACCCTATGCATTTAAATATATTTATATTTTAATCATTTATCATCCCCAAATGTATTAAGAGACACACTAGCTTGTTTCAGCCACACTTGACAAGGGCCTTTACACTAGCGATTATTTTATTGTTTTTAAATATAACATTATAGGAACTATATAACATATATATTTTGACTAGTGTGTCCTGCGGAAAGCAATTTCTGATAACTATAACTCTACACATGGATAACTAAAAGAAAAAAGCTGATTCATTTTATCGTTGTTCTCCCTATTTTGCCACAATAATATCATAAAACTGTTAATTTATCCTATTGCTTCAAAAGTTTCTACATTGTTTACTTTTATGGTTTTAAAATAGGAAATGATTGTGTACCTGTTCCGTGTTCGAGGATAATTTTGTTCTTTTCACAGGTTTGTTTCCCCTCTCTCTTTTTCCTTTCTCCCTCCCCCTCCCTCTCGATATTTATGAATTTTACTAGCACTATTAGTAGCACTAATTCTTTAATATAAAAACTAGTACGAGTTCTGCTGGAAAATATTCTGCAATCAATATTAAAACGATATGTAAAATTCTGGACATGGCTTTATTGATTTTCAAAGTATTCACCTTTAAGATGGATACAACTTTGCATACGTTCAAGCCAATTTTGAAAGCATTTTCTCCACTCGAAGCCTGGTACCTCAGAAACCACTGTTCGGAATGAGTCAATAGCTGGTTCAGGCGAAACAAATCGTTAACCGCGTATCTTCTATTTAATGTTTGGAAATAAAAAGAAGTCATTAGGTGATAAATCGGGTGACTACGGACAATGATTTATTAATTTTACATTTGCTGTACAAAAAATCAACAGTTCTGTGTGATGACTGGTAACTGTCACTGTCGTAGTGAAACATTATTCGACAATTTGGGTTTGTTTTACGCAATTCATTCATGACCTCTGCAAAAAAGAAAAGTGTTACATAATATTCAGTATTCAAAGTCCTTTGATCTTTAAAGCTATAGTTGCCAAATGTCCGGTATAACCGAAGAAACAATGTTATCATTAGCTTGACAGCATTCCTCGAACGAACAATTTAAAAGGTTTCCGCTCACTTCAAAAACTCAAATATTGGATTCTTGTTTAGTCTCGCGTTCATATGAATAAATCCAAGTTTCATCTCCTGTAACAATGTAATACACCAAATTTCACTTAACACGGATGAATGTTTGAAACCAACGGCTTGAAAGCTTCGGTACGTTCAGGTAATTATGCAAAACCGTATGTACAGTGATGCCTCAACCGTATGTACAGTCATGGTATCACGTGCCAAGATCGCTCAATCATGTAACGCACAGCATCAACATTATTGACAACAGACGGGGATGGACAACCTTCAATAAATTCATCACTGAGCAATGTGCGACAACGCTGGAACTCAGAAAACCAATTGTACACAGTTCTATTAGATGGTGCTTCATTCACACAAGACAAATGAAGTCCCTCGATGCATTGTTTCGGTGTTAAAATACATCTGTAATCATAAAATCATTGCCCCAAGATTTTCAGGCGGAATTTCTATTTCTTAAACAAAACTACTTCTATCAACTGTTTCGATAAAGGATAATACGAAGTTTATGGGCGGTAACAGCACTAACAACAACTGTTTTGAAAAACAAATACATAGGCGTAGACAAAGATAGTTTAACGATAGAAAGGACTATGTTTCCTAACATTATATTAACAGAACACTAGCGGCACTTTAGGTAGTATTTTGCAAAAACTTTTCCACCAGCCCTCGTAGTTAAGATAAAAAGAAACATAGTTAGTACTAATACTAGCAATTATAATTACTATTGAAGGAAATTGGACTCGGACCCGCGCGCCCATCTGTATATTAAGTATTACTTTTGCTATGACTACTAATATTGTAATCTTACGCTGTTGTAATTTTATCTATTGACTTAAACTCTGCAATACAAATATTATAAAACAAAGACATTTGCTGAACTATCGAAACAGCATAAGTTTCAGTACTGTGTTAATAGCAATAATAACAATAGTAAATAGGCCCGACTAGTTCTACTCCCTTTCACAGCATCCATCCTGAATGTAATTTTCTATAGCACAGTCAATGCCGCATTGGTGCATTCAAAAGAATCTCTGGCCTTTATATTCTGAGCATTTGTAGCTTGGCTATTATAAAGTTTAAGATCTTCCTATCTCGTACTTCTGGTCACAACGTTTTCCAAATCACAGAAAGCCTAAAATCAATGAGAATTATTCGAGAGACCTGCCATACTTTCACAAATGAAAGTAAATCGTGTACTAAGTTAACTAAAATGATGTTCTGGGCTCGACTGATTAATTATTATTATTTTAACGAGCTGGTACACTTGTAAGGGATTTTTCTGGTTAAGTTGTACCTGAGCTTCTCCGTTGTTTAGAACCAAACAGACTAGGACCCGAGACGACGCGGAAAGAAAGCGACAGACAAATGAAACTTTTGACCTGCCATTCACCTTCAAATTTGTTACTCCTTAATTCAAGTGACATCGTATCTTGCATCAAGTTGGTACATCAGCACCTAAACTGAGAGCCCAAGTCGCGGATTAACCTTCCGCATTAAAAGTGTAACTACAAAACGTTTGATTAAAACCCTCCGTACGCTATTCAATAAACACTGAAATAAATTATTGAAACTGTAGTTCGACGAGTACGTCCACGATCCAACTATAATAATCAAAATTAGAATCCAACTAGAGTTTAAAGTGTTTGGCTGATGCTCGTACACCATTCAATAAGTTAAGCGGAAGTGCAGGAACACTAATTTACTAAAAATAAATTCTGAATCATGGAATTGTGAAATGAGAGTAAAAGAGCGAAACGTACGTGAGACAATTCGCTTTTTCCGCGTTTTGGCCGGGCGCATAGATTGAATGCTAAACATGATGTACATCGCATATAATAAAATTAATAATCACCTGATTTTAACTAGCTCGTCCTCGCCCTACGACAGTATGTCCGTGATTATTGTAGACAAATACCGTCATTAGGGCGGGGTGAAGTCGATCATTATTAAACAAAGGGCAGGTGTGTTGGGAACATCTAATATTAATGGCTCTATTTTGTTATTATGGAAGTTTTGCGAAGTTTGGAGTAATGCCACTGTACCCAGTGAAAAGTATTTATGTTCGTTTACCCCATTTGAAATCCTATGCATGTTAGCTATAAGATAGTGTTAATCTTGTTTCAAGGGAAAATGAGTGTGGTAAAAACGTACTTTATAGTGTTCCACCGAGATTGCTGTGCCGAGAGAACTCTTCATTAGATATCCAGTCTTCATTAGTCTACCTATTCCCTCGGAGAGTAATCCATGGCTTTAGAGTTCCCAAAGTAATTAAATATGTAGGTCACACTACTTTCCGTTGCATAATAACTTTAGGGGTCCCCAGCTTATACCGTTAGGCGGGGAGGTACAGCTTATGAAAAATGAAGTCAGTCATCATGAATATACACACCAATGTTATAACAATTACAAAGATATACAGCGGCAACTAATAAGCCAGTATTACAACTATTTGAAAAGCATTTAAAAATTTGACAGTTCGAAATATTTGATTAAAACAAATATCGATACTAAAATTTTATAATTTAATTTTTTCCGATATTTGAGGTTCGAATAAATCTGGTAGCACTATTATGGATCTCGAATAAACAAATAAATATTTCACCCGTGCGACCGTTTTGCTTCAAAGCTTTCAGTGAAGGTTTGACCTTAATAAACTCTATTCTAGCAATGAACTGTAGAAAAAAATTACGTCAGAGATTAATTGTAGTGACATTAGTAATAAGCTTACTGGTTAATTGCAAAAATATATGTACATACCTTTTGCTGTGGAGATAGCTTTCAGCAGCTGATAAATTTCTACTCAAATTTGAAACATTCCGAGAGGTATGGTTCTGTCTAGCCAGAGTAGATTCACTTTTTGTTACTGCTAACTCTTCTGTTTTACGCACATTCAGTTTTAAAGATCCTCTATCGATCGCAGAATGTTCCACATCATTATATGACTCAGGAATAAGCAAGGGGTCGAGTAAACAAATAGCTCTTGCATGCAGTTTCCAATCTTCTTTAATATCAGGAGTTCGAAGAGCCATACGCGAAAGGTCCATTTCACTCTTCTTGACATAGGGATGATTTTCTTCTACTACACTTTTGAATGGGTTACCCGGACTTCGGTCAGGAATTGATGAATCGAAAGAATTAAACTCATTTTTCAAACACACTTTTCTAAACATTACGCTTTCAGCTGAATGATGTGCCTCTTCACTTGTGCAATTTCCTTTCAAATTCAAAACCTTGATTGCATTGGATCCAGGATTGCTCTGACTCAAATTACTGGAAATCATCGCAAATTTCTTACTGAATGATAAGTTCCTGCCAGGTATATTTAAAATTGGAAACTGTGTTATCTAAAGGCAAGAAGAATTCCAAATTAGTACTGTCTCAGAGAACTGTAAATAAACAATGTAACTTACAAATTGCAAACACTAAATATATAACATATACAAAACCACGTAACAAGATCGATTCGAATGAACGCTCAATAGCAAAGATTAATCCATTATATATGCTGTTAAAAGGAATAGACTTTGAAAAATGTCAAGTATTAACCACTACTAGGTTTCACCAATGATGTTTATCATACTATTATGAGATACTTCACGGAGGTAATTACATATAAAATGCAACTTAAAGATATATAATCGTATAGGAGGTAATTCCTATGATCCATATTGTGTTGCCCTAAAATTAAGAATTGTGAATGAGAAAGTTTCAGAGAAGGCACGCAGACATTAGAAATGAAATCCCTTATAATGAGAATATGTGCGTTACTCATGACAATATCGCTGAATATGTTTTATTGTTTTTATTTGTTTTTTATTGATGTGGTGCCATTTTTCAGCCACGTAAGATAAGATAAAATGAATTGTATGGGCGGTAACAGCACTATGGCTTACGCCCGTCCCGATACGGGGAAGCCCCTTATCTTTGTCACGTCTAAAAATAGCTGTTAATTAAAATAATAAAATAATATAAAAGATGAAGATGTAAAAGGTCTTCACAATCAGAATAAAAACCAAGCCTGTAAACGGGGCTTTACAAATAAAACAAAACTACACTATAAAACTTAATGGAAGCCTGTAAATGGGACTTCACAAGATAAAACAAAACTACACTATAAAACATAACAGCAATGGAGCATAATCATAAAAAATAAACGGTAATCATAAAAGTCTCTGCGAAAACAAGTAAAATATTACCGTTTAAGTTTAGGTTTATACCTAAGTTTCCCTTTCCTGCCCACGAGATTAAAATCAATATCCATTAAGTGGTCCTGAATCATGTCTGAAGCCAAAGATGAACTTGGTTCATCGACAGTATGTGCAAACTCGTCCTGAGCTAACTGAGCAGACAGAACGTTCGTCAGAGTCTTTATGCTTGTAGTGAGAGGCGAAGTTCGAACTAACTTCGAGACTTTATACGGACTATAAGTAGTCTTAGCCCGTGGAGTTCTAGAGCTCTGCACAGGTGTTTTTTGTCCCTGACTCTGCGTCGGCATATGGAGAGGAGCCTCCGATTCTTTGGGCGGCTTCGGAGGGTCGTCATGCACATCAGACACTGTTTGGGTTGATACATTAACTGTCTGCGTACCAACCGAGACAGTTTTAACTGCTAGTCTGGCTACAACATGTGAAAACGCACCAGAGGGAAGGGTGCGCTGAGAATCACGTAATCGACGTTTAGCATCACCAGCGGATATTTTCTCTAAGACCATCAGCTCTCGAATTCGTTTTTCCTCCTGAAATATAGGACAGTCCCGCGACCAGGCCGTGTGTTCACCCTTGCAATTGACACACTGAGGTTTCAGTGATGTGCAAGGATCCTCACCATGGCTACTGGTTCCGCAAATTGCACAAACAGCAGAGGTCGCCTTACACGACGTGCTGGTGTGTCCATAGTGCTGACATTTAAAACAGCGGAGCGGACTGGGTATATATGGACGGACAGGCAAGCAGTAGAAGGCTGCCTTCACGTCCTTAGGAAGCTGTGGCATGGCAAACGTCAAAATTAGCGAGCTCGTGGGTTGCAGCTCGCCACTCTTACGTGTTTTAATTCGACGAACATTAACTACACCTTGGCTGGCAAGTGCATCTTTAATCTCTTCTTCAGGGACATCTTGAAGGTCCCAACAAGATATTACGCCCTGACTATAATTTAGTTGACGATGCGGTTCAACTTGAACCTCGAATGGTCCTAGCGTCTTCATGCGTAAGAGATTAGTTGACTGCTTGTTAGTTAACGTCTCCACGAGCAAGGTGCCGTTACGAAGCTTTTTAACATGTGCAAGTTCGCCGGCGACATGATTCAGTTGTTTTTGTATGATGAAAGGGGATAACCCCTTCAAACCACCTGGATTCTCTGCTTCATTCTTTACCTTAATAACAAGATATCGTGTGATAGTCGGTACGATACTTGTCTGTTCCTCTACTTCTATTTTTTCTGCTGTGTCACTGGTTGTTTCGGTAACTATATGCGCCTTCTTTCTATTATCCTCAGTGACTTTCTCTTCATTCTGTCTCTTTGGCTTCTTCTTTTCTGTGCGCGAAGGCGACTTGTTAGGATGTGGTGGAGCCATGATGAATTGTAGCCGTAAATGCACACACTTCTCCGTCTTCGTTCTGAGGAGCCAACGAGGCTGCCGGGTACTACCCTCATCACCCTTGTCAGCAAGCTGGAAATCTAGGCGAAGTCCAATGACTTGGCGTCGAAATCACTTGTACTCCCGACTGATGGATACTTGGGACACCCACTCCCCCGAGTGTTGGCGAGACCAAAGGTCCGAAGAGCTCCCCAATGGCGCACTTCCCAGTCTCAACGAGCTAGACCATCCAAGAATCTGCTGTTAAGAACTAGGCGCTATCCAATGGTTCCGCCCCCTTTCCCCTGGGCCCAGGGGCCATCGTCAATGCAAATACATCCTGTCACATCCTTGGTCTTTGCGCGGAGGAGCAACTCACAGCACAAGAGGAGATGAAATAATGAGTCATCAATGGATGAAAAATGGGGTGAATGTAAATGAAATCCTCTCGGCTGGTCCTCCTTTCAGGCAGCGTAGATGGTTAGCTGCGAGGGCTGATTGCAGCCAGCAAAAGCCAGCTGGACGATGGGGTCGCCAATTCCCTACGCCGTATACGAGCAGCGATGGTCTGCTGCTCGGGCTATGTGATGATGCATCACGTTGCGGCCCGTAGGCCTGCGATGAGGTCGCCAATCCCCTACGCTAGTGGGAAGTAAAAATTCTCAATAGAGAAGCACTTCGGCCCTGCTATTGGATTTCCCATAGGCAGCAACGATGTTAGCAGCTGCCAGGGCTGATTGCAGCCAGTAAAACTGACTGGGCGATGGGGGCGCTACTTCCCGACGTCGTTCAGCCACGTATTCTAAGTCAACTGCAGTTGCTAAAACAAAGATAAAGAAAACGAACACTGCATTATTGTAACAGATGATCCTACGAGAAATAGTTATGGTGAGGTATGTAAAGGACATGAACATCTCTAACAGTTTTTATATCCATATAAGTATAGAAAGTAATGTTATGCATACAAAAAGAAGTTCCGTGATCACAAAATAATCTTAAATTTAGAGTAGGGCCAGTGAAACTACCGAAATATTTTTAAAGTTTGAGTGCATTTTCCAGTCACTATCCTATGATGTTGTTTGGTATTTTAAAATCGGTAAAGAGTTCACAACCTTATAAAAACAACGAAAAAATTGTCATCAACAATTACGATTGCAAAGAACTTCATTACCGCAAATTTATAATGAACACCAACCCATATTGAATGGTAAACATTCGAGAAAAGTGCTAAGTTTCTCTTAAAGATTATGGGAGCAAATGCTATGGGGTGTATTTATTATAGATATCAGCAACGTGTTAATATATATCGTCTTTCACCAAGTACGTAACATGACTTTAGCTTGAAACAATTGGGTAAGTACATGCGCATAATTAAACATTGTTCCTTGTGAACTGACTGACGTCCGTGAAATACTTCTATTTTGAGTTTTCAATATTCTTATAGCTCTTACGCGTCTCAAGCTTAGACCGGAATAGATGGTGCAAGGGATGTTGGAATGTAGTTGGCCAGGCACTAGTAAGAAGGTACCATCCCCGCATTTGGCTAGCATGACTCAGGAAAACACTGTAACGAAGCACAGTCGCTGTGATCGTCTCCAGGACCTTCCCATTACCAACACAATGGTCTATCAACCTTGCTACGACCACTCAGTTGAAATATTTCTACGGAGAAAATTTGGCAGTTGCTAGTAGAAATTTTGTCAGTGTTTCGTTTAATTAGAACAGGGATATTAGAAAACGGCACTAGTGTTAGTACAAAAATGTTCATGTTTTTTTTTAAATTTGTCTGGTGAAATCGACAATTTTCATGGAACAATAAATGCATCAACAACCCAACCGGCATTATAGTGGAATATATCAAGAACAGGACTGAGATTTCGGATAAACAGTGATGTTTAAGAAATAAAATTAACCTGATTAATTTTAAAATCGAAAAGTTGAAACTTGCGTTGTTAATTTTTATTTGGCTGTAACAACTATTCGAATATAAGCAATTACCACACGAAACGGATATGTTATAGAATCTATCGTTGGCGATATACTACACAAAATATTTTGTCTGTGGTACCTTCGGCATGGCAGGTATTTGCAAAGTCTTTTCATATACACACTGTTTCAGCAGTAGTCACAACTAGTGATGGGATAATAAACCGGAAAATATTTTTGGGTTTTTTCCCGGGTTTATTCCCATTTTGGGAAAATATGTGTTTTTTTCCATATAAGGAGGAATAAAACCGTCACTGTTTATCTACACATCTTACTTTTTAAATTTTTGAGCGTATAATATGATTTACAAATCCTTAAGAAACAAAATATAGTTACATTTGCATTTGAAAGTATTGATTTAAGAGTGATACACAAAAGTAGTCTCTTTCTCTCTACATTCTAAATAATGCGGTGATTCAGAAATGTTACAGCTTTTATATCTTCTAGAATTGCTGAACAAAAATATACATTTGTATTTGCATCAGCTGATTTAAGAATGATAAAAAAAACAGTTTGCTCCTATCTGCATTTGAAACCATGTAATGATTTAGACATTTTAAATGGTTCCATAATTTTTACAATTGCTTAACAAAAACCGTTATATTTACATTCGCAACTAATGTTTTAAGAACGAATGAATAATACAAAGACATAGCTTTTAAAGTCGATGCTAATTCACACAGAATTGAATATTCCATAGGAAACGTCAGATTTCGACCAGTGAGAAGGATTCTCATTCATCATTCAAAATCTGATTCTTCCTTTGAAAACGATAAGTGAAGGTCAACGTCCGATTCTTCATATGGGATATCTGGTTCTGAATCATCACTGTCACTGGAACATTATTCGACAGATTCTTCATCCGTTTTCGTGGATGTAGTTGGAATCATTTCCACCTTTTCATGAGCTGATTCTAAATCATCTTCAATAGTACAATGTTCGACAGATTCTTCACCCATTTTCGTAGATGTAGTTGGAATCATTTCCACCTCCTCACGGGATTTTTCATGTTCTTTTCTGAATTTGTATGATTTATTAATCAGTTTCCAGTTGTATGTCAGGTAAGTAATTTTTGCTGCTCGATCGGTGGTTAAACGGTTTCTTTTCTTGCAGTGAATCCAGGCAAACGTGCTCAAGGATCGTTCTGTTGCAGAAGACGTGCAAGGTGCAGAAAGAATGCGCACTGCCACTTTAGATAATTCTGAAGTACTGTATATGCCTTCCCACCATAACAGCGGGCTTAATGTTCCAGCTGTTACTCACTGAAACTTTTTGCTCCACATTCCCTGTTTTGATCTGTAACGTACAACATCCTCAATGACTTCAACTGTAACTAATTGCATGTTCAAAGCAACATCATGAATAAATTCCATGTCATCGATCGTCTCATCTGGAGATAAGTTGTGTCCCTGTGATGATGGATCCTGGAGGGTAGCTGCGAAATGTAATGGGTTAATAGCATGTTGTTTTTTTTTTTTGTTTTTTTTTTTAGTTTCAGTTTATTAAGTACATGAGATTGGTCACTGGTCGACAACAAAAACGGTAGCGCCAATGGTGATCTTGCCTTCCATTTCAGCGAATTCGCAGTATACATAATGTATACATGCATCATTAGATTCTAATTTGAGGATGCAGGTCACAATAAGTTTCAAGATTGTAACTAATCTTTCGATGTTACTCTTTCGAGTACTAATCTTTCGATGTTAAATTCTATATTTTCAATGATTATTTTCCTTACTACCAGTATTCAGAAATCAGATTAAAGGAAAACGCCTATATAAGTAAAATTGTGAAAGTAGTAAAATAAATTCGTACTGAAGAATATCCCAAATTCTCTAGATTTATTGGGGAAAACCATTGAAGTGACAAAATGGGGTATCGTATAGTATTGGCCGAATCCGGGTTATCAGCTGCGAGGAAGAGCGTTTTGGTCGCGGCAGTAATATCCCAATAAGGTGCATTGCTGGTGCGATCGTCAACGGTGCTATTCCGGAACGGACCAGTATTACCAGATTTAAAGAGACAAGCGACACAAATTAAGTGGGTTACGTTACACTTATGCAAATTCTGAACACTATAATCGATAACTGTAAACTAGTAATAACCGAATAAAATGTTTGAACTTTATAAATAAAAACCCACTTTTTGGGTGGGAAAATATGATTTGGGAAAAAAAACGGGTTTAAACCCTAAAAATACTTTCCCTCCCATTGGGTTTTTTGCCTCGTCCCATCACTAGGGTGACCACCTTTTACTTTTGGCCAACCCGGAGAATCGGAGATTAAAAAGAAGAAAGAAAGCGGGGTGTGGGGAAGAGCAGAGTCCCAGCAGGAAGTCGAGGGGCCCCAGTACTAGGGCTAGAGAGAGGGTGTAGGGGACGAGAATCCAAGCAAGTATTTCATTTTTAGATTAATTTTAATAGTTTTACCGGACAGAACAAAAATTGCACATAAAATGCGTGTATTGTTACGAGTAAACGAATACATAATTAATACGAACACCAAATAACGATTTGCTAATATTTCAGTTAAGTTTAATATGTCAAGGTACAATAATTACATACTATAATCATTAGTAATATTTAAGTAAACTTGTACTTACATTTTTTGTTGTTTTAACAGCATGTTAGTAGTCCCTTCTGTTCTTTTGCCAAGTATACGCTGAATTCTTGGCACGACATATTGCAGTTCAGTTTGGTACATAGTTCCGCTTTGACTAGGTACACCCGCATTGTTTCGTTCGCCTGTCCATAAATTTGACATCAGAGAAAATACACGTTCTACGTAAGTGTTGCTTACAGGAATGGATAGTACTTTCGCGACAAGTTTGTAAAGTTGAGAAAAATCCGAGTTTTTGAAAATTTTCGCCCAGACTTCACCGACATGTATTTGTGAAGGTATCATCATCAAATTTTCCTAGAACTTTATTTAAAAGTGTAACCTTATCGTAGAGATCATCTTCGTTAACATCTAGTTTGCAAGATTCGCCTGCTGTAATAACTGCATTGAACTGAATCGGTCGGTTCACTTGATGCAAGATGGTGATTACTGAAAAATGCTTGAAAGGAATTTCATAATTGTGGTACTTCTTTAAGTACGCCAATGCTCTTCGATAAACTTCAGTCACCTCGTAGATAAATTTACGCCTTTCAGTATCCTTAACGTGTTTTAAGGA
>JAGDQP010004344.1:66445-85953 GCA_022664845.1 Lepisma saccharinum
ATCAAGACTTGACGTTAACCAGCGACTTGAACTAGGGCACCGACCACGCCCCCTTCGCGAAAATTACCGAAGCTTGCCGAGTGTGTAGTCGTCGAAGCCAAGGAGCGGGAGGGGGTGAGCGCACACTCTCCTTGCGTCGGAGATTAACCTCTGCATGAAGAAACTGCTGTTTGCGTTTTTATTTTTCTGGGTTAACTGCTTAGCGGGCTGAGGGCTCCTTTTCCTATATTCTAGCGGGAGAACAGTCATTCGTTGTGTTGTTTGTTTTGTGTTTTAGTGGAGTTTTATTTTCTGTTCGTATTTAGTAGAACCATGTTTTTGTGTTCGTATTTATAGTGGGTTGATGTATGAGTAAAGTCGATCCAAATGAACGAAATTAAACAGCATGTATGTTCAGAGTGTGGTAAGAACTATAACCATAACAAATCACTTAGGCGTCATTTCGAAAGCACATCCGAATAAATTAAACGAAATCGCGTCTCCTTTAAAGATCCAGAAATCATTTGCTTATCGATGCCCAAATTGGGATAAACAATTCAATCACCTTGAAAATTTCACATATCACGAACGCAAGTTTCATGCAGAACAACCAATTAAGAAAAATCACCTTAAATGTGTTCTATGCACTTTTGAAACGGACGGGGGAAAAAAATTGCACGAATATTTTGTGTTACTGATATAATTCATGCACTGTAGTTTGAAGCCCAGCACCTCGGAGCCATCACAGTCCGTGGATACAGTTTGGGTTCTTATTTTTACAGTAGGGCATCCTTAGAGGGTATACATGCCCATTTTTCATCCAATTTGTGAGGCATCCTTTTATTAAAGAAACTCTTTACCACTGCTGGGGTTCTTAAGTTTTCGGAATTATTTTTTTGTATGTTTAACACGTTGGTACTGGGTTCAGGATCCAACTGTGCCGTGTTCACAGGTTGGTTTGGTTAAGGGTGGTTTTTATGTTAGTTAAGACTACTCGGTCTTTGTGTTTGAGAATTATTGTTATTAGAATGTATTTTAATCAGTATTGTGTTGTTTTTGTGTTTAAATATGCAGTTTACATCTTGTTTGATCCGTTCAATTGTTATTAATATTCTGGGTGGGTGCGTCAGCTTCTAAGGATGGAGCCTACAATTTTTTGGTAAGGCATATTCTAAACCAGTCTTTCAGTGGGTCTGGCGGGAATCAAACCCGTAACCTCATGTATAAAGTGTGAGCGTGCTAACCTCTTGGCAATTCCGAAATCTCACATTGTTTCTAGTCGGGTATGTAAAACGTGTTCGGGAAGTTTTTTATTTATTCCAGTTTGGGTCTATATCCAGCCTCCTTTTCAGGAACCAGACCGGGCTGGGATTGAACCTGTGGCCATACATATAAGAGGAAAGTGCACTAACCACAATGCCTGCCCAAGGCCTTCTTTAGGATGATTTCCAATTACTCGTTCAAATAAGGTGTGTGTGTGATTGTGTTTTTCTTTATATCTATATGACAAGTGAGTACACACGCCAGAAACAAATTATCTCATGTGCATGTAAGAGTATGCATACCTGTGTGGGCATAAATGTTATATGAAAACATTTGTTGTTTATTTTCTTTACTTGCCTTGTTTCTTTTTTTAAAAAAATGTGTGAAATTGGTGGTCGGTTCTTTCCGTTCTTCTTTTTTTCTTTTCAAAGATAGTTTTCTTATTAGCAAAAACCTTTGCTGTGTGCGTGGTATATTTCATTTTTGGCCGTGGTCTAGTGGCCTACATATCAGAGAGAGTGTATAATTAGTGCTAGCCGTGAACTGGCAGGTTTGTGCCTGTAATGGCTATTGATTTTCGTCCTGGAGAACCTTGTGAGTTGGTTTAGCTCAATTGTCGTTTCCATTAATGTTTTGGAAAGGCTTCTCGTTTGGTTAGTGTCCGTGGTCTAGTTGGCAAGATTGCTAGTAATTAGTTGCCTTGTTTTAGTAATTCGTGCGATGTTTAGAGCCTGTAGGGCTCGTGGTAGTTGTGCTGTGGGTGTTTGTTTTATTTGTTTAATTCATTCGTTCCCATAAAGCTTCCAAATTACTTTCGAAATCCACGACAGCGAAGAGAAACATAGAGAAACAGAGAAAACTCTTTTCGACCAAGAAGAAGAAAATTACGCATAAGCAAGGGATTACAAAACCAAGTTCAAGTGAAGTACAGGATATTGCAGTATCCTTACTGTTACACCATGAGTGAAACAAGTGAACCGGGGATAGACTACATTGCAATGTCATGCTCTTTTGGTGCGTGCGTGTGTGTGTGTTTTGCTTGAAACTTGCGTTTTAAAACTGAAGCCGAAAGCTGATGTATATATATTTTATGGAGTGTTTCCTTTGGAACTTGCGTTTTAAAAGTTTTATTTAAAATATGATGTTATGAATAATAATTCATCTGGAAACTCGTTAAAAAAAAAAAAAAGAAGAGAGAGAGAGGAAACTTCAATTGAAATGTGATGTGTATATTTGGAGTATTTCGCATGATCGAACTTCACTACTTTTTTTTAACTCGCTTCCTCCCACTTATCTGTATCTCATCTGGGAATTCAACGCAGCCTACGTTATAACCTCAACACATGGATTCCTCGGTATAAATAAGGTAAGTGTTTTTCATTTCAAATAAATATAAACTTTAAAAATGTTGTTGTTTTTCCGTAAACATTTGCGCGTTAAGAGCCCTCACTTCTTTTCGAGGATGTCAGATTTGAGTGTCCTGGGAGCGGGGAGAAGGGTAGTGTAGGTGTGGCCACTCGTCTATCAGTCGAATTCGTCCTGTAGTGTTTCCACTTTGCATTAAATATCGTTATCGGTACTTACACATTTTCCTTTTGTTTTGTCATTTGTTAGGAAAGTTCTACCACACACTTATAGGTGACGTATTCACACAAAAGATACTATAAATTTCTTACTGTCCTTCTTCCACAAGTCACACAGAACGTTAACTTTCTCATCGAATTATTTTTTTCCCCTTAGATAATTCTCTCATAACAGATATGGCAACCTTGAAATTCCGCCCAAAATAGTTCTCATCAATAAAGCGTGTAAACTTCGGTTATAAGTTATTTTGTTTAAAACTTTTCCTGCTTGAAAACAATAATAGTGAACTTAGCTTTCAGACATCCCTACAGACGTTGATTCAGTATAAACGATGAATCCTATACTTCTGGGACTGCTTTACTGCAATACTTCCGCGATGCTTGAATGGCAAATGGAGTTGCATTGCAGTCGACTTTGGAACGCTGGAACGTCGTAGCCACTCTGCAACTGCACACAAGAGAATATAGTAACCTTGACACAACACACACACACAACATGTAAACATAGGTTCGTCTCTGAAACGCGCGCGCAAACTTTTGAGACTTGACAGACAGATTGTAAAATTATCCCCGCACTCCACAGTGCATTGACTCGGTTTCCAGCTGTGGAGACCCTTCAGTTTGTCAATTCGATGTTTAATTATTACTTTTATTAATTAAAATTATTTTTACAACGCTTATCGGAGGAAAGTACTAATGACAACTGTTACATACAATTTAATCTATGTAACAAAAAAGAGCACAATGATATCTCATATGATAAGAGAATTAGAGCTAAAATATTACCATGGTTTTAAATGGCAATAGCGAGCTTGGACAGAATGCAATAACTCCTCTTAATTTGTTCCGTGGTCATCCTTCGGCATGCAGACGATACTCACTCGGCTGACTTCGTTAATTTTCGTGAAGTGGTGCCGTAGTTCACGTCGCTGGTTAACGTCAAGTGGGATCGAGGCAAAATTATTTTTGAAAACACGAGTTTTAATTTCAGCTATATCAAAGTTTCCCAAGGTTCAACACCTCGTTGATGTCGCTGAACTAGTGTTTTAAAGATCGGGAAAAAAAAACGGAAATTTTGGGGGGAAAAAACGATTTTTTTTCCATGAAGTAAAAATCCGTGATTTTATTGACGAAATTTCTTTTTTTTTTTTTTCCTTTTCATCAACAATACACACTACTTAACACACCTAATACATTCGTTGTTAGTTTTCGTTCAATTACATCATCTTAAACAATGTACAAAAACTTTCAATTTATATTAGGAATGCAATATATGTCATTAACACCCTTGTGCATGAGAGAAACGTTCTGTTCTCTTCTGGCCCTTAGGCATCTTTGGCTGTCCCAGAAAACACATTTTGCATCAAAACTTGGTTAGACGCAGTCCCATTGTCTATATGTATTTCTTTGCTATTTTGAGTCAGCTAACATTATTTGATCATTAAAGGCTGAATCAAAGTAGGTTTTCCTGCGCATTTTGTTTCATGTCAATTCTTTCAATTTTAGTAGAGGAAAACAGAAACTGTCACAGAACAAAGTTCGTTTTGCCCTTCAATATTGAGTACAAAAAGTTTTAACAGAAAATTAATAGTAAACTCAGGATTGTGTGCAGACAGTATTGTGACATACATATAATAAAATTACAAATTTTATCGTTGGTATTTAAAAGCTACACCCTTGTACAAAATTGTTTTCCTTCAAGTTACGTACCGCGTTCAACAGTAATATTAAGTTAGAAGACGATAAAAAACGTATATATATTTTTTTTTTAGAAACAAAGGTAGATCCTTTTCCACGAACCGAAAATACTAGCTTGAAGCACAAAACTTTTTTTTTTGCGTTTTCATCGCGAATATTCACAACTTAGCATGCGTAATGGCCTCTTATTTAAATTTAGTAAAATTAGTGTTTTAAAGGCCGGAGAAAAATGGAAATTTTGGAAACAAAAACCTGATTTTCTTTCACGAGGCAAAAAAAAACTGGTTAAATTGACGAAATAGTTTGTTTGTTTTTTTCCTTTTCATCACCAATATCCACTACTTAACAGATCTAATGCATTTGTTGTTTAGGTTTAGTACAATTAAATGTTCATACGTTAAAACATGTAAAAAAAAATCAATTTACATTGGGAATGCAATATATCTCATTAGAACCCTTGTACATGAGAAACGTTGTTCACTTCTGGTCTTTAGGCATCTTTGACTCAGACCCAGAAAACTTACATAATGCTTCAAAACCTTGTCAGATGCAGTCCCATTGCGGATTTTCTTTCCTAAATATATGTTTTGAACATCAACTAACATTGTAACTAATTCATTGATCATAAAATGTTGTCAGGGACCCCGTAATAGTAAAAAAAACATTATTTCCAAAAGTAGCAAGAAAAATTGAAAAAAAAAGTTATTTTTTTCTGGCACTCAAATTTTCCGTTTTTTCTTTAACACTAGTTCAGACCGAGAAAACTTACATAATGCTTCAAAACTTTATCCGTGGCAGTCCCATTGCGTTGTTTGTTTTTTTAAACACTACCCTTTGTACATGTGAAGAAGAGTTCCGTTCACGTATGGCCCTCAGGTATCTTTGGTTCAGTCAGGTCGACGAAACTTAAATAATGCTACAAAGTTTTGCACAATAAAAAATTTCTTGTAAGTATATATCTTTAGCAAGAGCTCATATTTTAGCTTATTCATTGATCAAATAATGTCAGGGATCTATTCACAGTAAAAAAAAAACGTTCTTAAGGGAACATTAAAAACTGGAAACTACGTTTTTTTTTCTGAACGTTAAAAAGAAATCGGAGATTTTGCAATTCACATAAAATCATCCAACAACCAGATTTAATAATGTTTTATCAATTCAATTTATTCAGCTTGTACATTAGCTTACAATCCTACACTAGGCAACTTACCTGTGTTCACAATATGAAACTTTTCAAAATATTAACTTTCTATTGCTTATCAAATCATACAAGAAGCTTAATGTCAATTGTTCACAATTATAGCTCTGTGGAATTATCAGATGTATGACGAGTGCAGATATGACGATAATCCTGATATTTCTTATGATCTCACCACATACCATAAAGCGTTACATACACCAGTGTTCGATATAGAGATTTCTAACTTTGAGTAGGGTTGAGCCTTGAGCGAATTGGAATGGGATAAATTGCTATTCGTCTTAGTGCCACCTGCGATGCTATGTACGTATATGTTAAAATGCATGATT
This sequence comes from Lepisma saccharinum, assembly GCA_022664845.1. Taxonomy (NCBI): domain Eukaryota; kingdom Metazoa; phylum Arthropoda; class Insecta; order Zygentoma; family Lepismatidae; genus Lepisma; species Lepisma saccharinum. Next base: position 72,496 of record JAGDQP010004344.1, read on the forward strand.
GGTGTATAGGTTATGTACCGTAAGAATTATTTCAGAAGGTAAACAGTTGAACATAGTTAAATCAATAGATCAAGTTATTCAAAAGCGAAACAAGACCCAGGCAGTTGATGGGGGATGGAATTCTCACACAAAAGGTTGTGAAGTGAATTGATGGTTTAATTGGTTTCGTTCGATCGTTTTAGAGTTTTAAAGGCCGAAAAATTTCGACAAAAAAAAACGAAAATTTGTTCCTTTTTCTCGAGGCAAAAAAACTGGTTTTATTGACGAAATTTTTTTTCTTATCACCAACATTCACTCCGTAACACACCTAATGCATGTGTTGTTTAGATTTAGAAAAATTAAATAAATGTTCTTAAGTTTAAAATTGTACAAAAAGCTCTCAATTTACATTAGGAATGTAATATATCTCATTAACACCCTTGTACGTGAGACAAAGTTCTGTTCACCTTTAGCCTTAGGCAACTTTGGCTCAGACCGAGAAAACATACATAATTGCTTCAAAACTTTCTCATGCAGTTCCATTGGGGATTATTTTTTAAATATATTTTTTGAGCATGAACTAAAAATTTAACTAATTCATTCATCATAAAATGTTGTTAGAGATCCCGTAATAGTAAAAAAATATTCTTTTCCAAAGTAGCAGGAAATTTTGAAAAAAAAAACTGCTTTTTTCTGGTTCTTTTCCGGCGTTCATTTTTTTTTTTTTTTTTTTTTTACATTAGATCGTTTGTATTTTAATGAAATTCTCATTCCATGTTCGAAAATTCGAATAGTTTTATCCTTTTGCATTGAAATTTAATTCGGATTATATGCACTTTAGAATGATGATTCAGCGTTTGGATTGAAAATAGTTTGAAAATTGTATTGCCTTTTCAAGGTTAAAGTTACAAATTGGTATTTCTAACGAAAAAAATAGTAGGCTTGATGTTGGATGACTTATGAATCAAACCAGTGGAAATCTAAATATAAAATCTCTTATAGTCATCGTATAATCGAAAACGAAACTTTGTGAGATTTGAGATTGTTTCAGGAGTATTAGAGGGAGTTATTGTATTGCCTTTATCGATTGAAGTTGGGTTGTGCGCTCGGAAATTTGAAGGCGTAACCCTGCCAATACGAGGTGTCTAGCAGAATCAGTATTTAATACATGTCTGAAAACCGTACGAGAATCGGTACAGCAATCTACTCAACGAGATACAAGGCCATTCAAGACGCAGACTATGCATAAAATTTTATATTTTATGATTTCTTAATGATAATAAAGTTAATATTTACATAATACATACAATACATTTGCGTCCACTTAATTTCAATGCTGGTCCACAATATTCCTGTAACTTTCAGCTCAAGTAAAAGTAAGTTTAACAACGTAAGAAATAGAAGGTGAATACGAAGTCAGAGATTGTATCAGAAATTTCACTTTCAGCCCTATACGATCTTATGAAAAACAAAAACATGCTGCAGTTAGTACCAGCCAGCTCTTGTGCCATATTATGCCATATGTAGGGCCTACGTTTTATACCAGACGTTCACGTCCAAATAATTTTCGGAGACACTTGAATAAATAGCTAGCAACAGTCAGTAATTCAAATAGTTTTATGAAATGACATGTGCCATTATTTTATTTTGTTAAATGCGTACTTCAGTTGATCAAGAGATACAAGCATGGCGGCATGCGGAGCAATACCAACTCTTCGTGTTACGAATGGCATGTATTTTGTTAAAATATAACGGACACGATGTCAAGAAGGCGAACATACATTAGATTTCTTTCATTACACGCGATGAACATGATATTTTACATTTATTGTATGTGTTCGTCTCGAACGGAGAAGCACCAAAATAGTACCATTGTAACGGGGCTATATTTATATCTTAAATAAAACCTCTTTGGAATGAAGCTCGTCGCTATATCGAAACGGTCCACTACATTAACAAAGTTGCTGCTGTGTGTCCTTCCTCTCAATACAGAGCCTATTCTGTTTTTTGCCCCCGGCTAATTCTCAGGGCGAAAATGGATTCTTGGCTGGATATTCGTCGCACTAACAAATGATACAGGAAGCTTACATGCCCCAAAGCTGCTACACGCAGTGGGACGACTCAGCATACCACCTATTCTTGTAGAGCCAAACTATTATAAACTGTTGTGGTGCGTTTCAGTAGACCCCGGCACTCATAATAGCGTCTCCCAAAAGGCAGTTGAATGCTAAATGAAAAAGCAGTTAATAGTCCAGAGGTTTATTAAACATCACATTCTCCTCTATGTTTTCCTATACATGACAAAACCTAACATGGACTTTTACATCCTTGCGGCCTATAGTTCATATCGGTTTGACATTATTCTTTTTCAACTAATCTGATATATATGTTTATACAAAACAATAATAATACACAAGTTAATCAATCTTATAAACATTCTCTTACCTCAAATCTCAAATATCAAACTCATGCGGTGATTTTTAAAACGCCCGCCATTTGCCAACCATAAATTATAGTAGTGACATCTATTGACCTACTCCCGAACTATTTCAATTACCTCAATAATAACAATAAATTATAAAACAAACCAAATCGTGAATATCTCTTTTGAAAACAAAATCAACTGATAATACTTATAAATTATAAAACACTCCAAATTATTTAATTTCCTTTGATTTGCCTGATAGAACAGACTAGTTCCGCAATTGATCAATTCATTGTAGATAAACAGCTAATATATAAACGACCCGATGTAATTAACAGTGGATCTTCAGATCACTTAGCACAAGTCGTAGATATAAGCGTAATCCCAAAAATAAAATCTAACAAAAATAACAGTAAAATAACATATAAAAGAAAGTTCAACAATTCTAACCTGTCATATTTCCGTTACCTTTTAACCAAAGAAAACTGGAGGGAAGTAGTTATTCAAAAGGATGTTAACGTAGCTTGGAAATGTTTTCTTGATACCTTTTGTTATTACCTTAATGTGGCATTTCCCGTTGTAAAATGTACAGTAACGGAAACCCCCAAACCTTGGATAACGAACGGCATAAGGATATCAAGTCAAAAATTAAGATTTCTAAACATGCAAAGGAAAATAAGTAACCTATCAATAGAGTCCGAAAGCTATTACAAGAAATATAATAAAATATATAAGAGGGCATTGAAAGCAGCAAAAAAACTACACACTGACAGAATTCTCAAACACACAGATAACAAACCAAAAGCGTTGTGGAATCTAGTACACAATGAACTAAATATTAACAGAAACAAACAAATAGATAATCTCGAAATACGTCATAATGATACAGTCGTACAAGACCCCAGTTCAATAGCGGATATATTTAATAATCACTACGTTAATTTGTCACGAAAATACACAGACGATCCCCTAACATCTAGATTGAAAACAGTGCCTAATGGTTGCCACAATACTATGTTTTTACTCCCAGTTAATGTTAGTGAAGTAACAAAAGTAGTGAGAAAAGTGAAAAACACATTGTCATCAGGTATTTATGACATACCACCAAGTATTATAAAGGATAACATTGAACTAATTTCGGATCCCTTAACCGCACTTATCAATCTGTCGTTTGCTGAAGGCATGTTTCCGGATGCACTAAAAATAGCAAAAGTAAAGCCTATATGTAAGAAAGGAGACAAAAAAAATATAGAGAACTATAGACCTATATCACTCCTTCCTACCTTCTCAAAAATTGTCGAAATAACAATGAGTGTGCGTTTAACATCATTCCTCCAAAAAAACAACTTGATTACAAATTACCAACATGGCTCCTTGAAAGGTAAATCAACAGAAACAGCTATCTATGATTTCATGGAGACAGTACGCGAAAATTTGGATAAGAAAAATAAATGTATAGGTGTTTTTCTTGATCTCTCTAAAGAATTTGATTTAGTACCACATACAGAATTACTCTCAAAACTAAAGAACTATGGAATAAGAGGAATCGCCTATAATTAGTTTGCCACCTACTTACTAAACCGTAAGCAAACAGTGGAAATAACACATTATAACAAGGAAAATAACAAAATCTCTCAGCACTTATCGGAAAGGCGATCAATTTCTTGCGGAGTACCGCAAGGTTCAGTCTTAGGACCACTTTTATTCCTGATATATATTAACGATCTCCCCTATATGATTCAGCCAACTAAAACCACACTGTACGCGGACGACACAAATATAATATTGAAAGCTAATAATCATGAACTAATCAAAGAAAACTTGAATGAGACTATGTCAAAACTGACTAACTGGGTCAGAGTAAATAGACTAAAAGTTAATTGTGAAAAGACACAAATAATAAATTTCCACCATTCGCGTAACAAACACGCACAACCAACAATGATTAAAATTGCAAAGGATGCAATAGAATTCGTAAAATCAACTAAGTTTTTGGGTCTATGGATACAAGAAAACCTATCCTGGGATAAGCACATATCAGAACTTAGCAAAAAACTAAACCGTGTTCAGTATGCAATTCTGGTTCTTAGAAATGTACTCAACGGATCTACCTTAAGAATGATCTACTTCAGCTTATTTCAGCCGCACCTAATGTACGGTATTATATTTTGGGGCAATGCAAGCAAAGCCAATATCATATTTAAAATACAAAAGCGAGTTATTAGAATCATGACACTTGCTAAACCTAGATAACATTGCAGGCCAATCTTTAAAAAGCTCTGTATACTTCCACTACCTTGCCAGTACATACTTAACATACTTGTATTTGTTAAGAAACACCTAGAAGTTACGCTTAATTTTGTAGGGGACCAACACAGTTACTCCACTAGAAATAAATACAATTTCTCCTTAGTGGAACATCGTACTGTCTTGTATGAAAAGGGATGCAAATACACTGGTATTGTTTTGTATAATAAACTTCCTTGCTGTATAAAGGCTCGAAACCCTCTTAACCAATTCAGAAAAGAACTACAGTCATTTTTATTACATCATTGTTTTTACTCAATAAAGGAGTAGATAGTGTTAAGTATTTTTTTTGGAAACGTTGAATTATAAAGATATACACAAAAAAGATAAATACTGAAAATGTAACTATTTCAATGTATTAATTAGTAACAGAAATGTTATACACTACAATTCCTGTATATATTATGTAATTATTCATTTATTTTAAATATTTCCTACATTCTTTTTGATGTCTTGTAGCATCCTAATTTCTATTATATTTTTTCGTTCATTTATGTATTATTCTCTGTTATAATTACTGACATGTTCTATACCATTGTACATAATTGTATGTTTATGGTCAACAGAATGAAATAAAATCTAATCTAAGTTACATTTCACCATGTGCTGTTACACTTTGCTCACATTCTTGACTCGAAAGTTTGTTATATTTTAGAGTGTTAACACGTCCACAAAAGATAATATTGACTATAATCATTGATTTGCATTTCACGTGTTTCAGATCTCTTTTCCAATAGTAACTTGTGACTAGTTCTTTCAGTAGGCCTATAATTTTATATATCATTCTCTTTCATTCTCACTTCTTTAATTTTAAATTTGCAATTGTAGTTTGTTTCATCACCCTAGACATTTATAGCCTTACACTAACATTTTTATTATCTGATAGCATCAGTATGTGTTTTTCACGATTACGGGCCACTTTATCATCTGCCATCATTCTATTTATTCTTTCTCGACCCAGAACTTATTGTTTGTCTAGAGATGTAAAGGTCTGGAATAAACCGGAACTTTTGAAAAAAAAATAGGACGGGAACATTGATTTTATGAAACATAACAAACTGGTTTTATTGACAAAATTGTTTACTTCTTTTGCTTTTTCATCACTAATATCCACTACTTACAACATATTAGATTATATTACATTAGATTTGATTTATTTTTGGTCTGTTGACCATTACAATACTTGTAGAATAGGGATACAGCATGATATAGAACACGCCACAAGGTACACTCATGCTCAAAAGAATTTTCGCATGTTTTCATTTGACAGTTTTTGACCAATAATATTTTTCTCCTTACTTTCTGACGTTCGCTTAATTGTTATAATTGTAATGTATGTAAAAATGAATATTTCCTGAAATTTTGTCACAGAAATATTAATAAATAACGAAACTAGAAAGAAAATATTAAAAATTGAGAAATAGTCGAAAACTTTCTAAGTCAAAAAGTCAGAAATTTGACAACATAGGGAAATTCGCAGGGAAATTTAGAGGAAAAAAGGGGAAATTGTTTTCGCTCGCCGAAACAGTCCATATCTTTAGTACTATCTGAAACTGAAAATAGAGAAACGTTGACTCAAATGAAACATTACGCAAACAAAGATTACAGGTATAATGCATGCGCTGTATAATCATATGACAGAAACTATTATATTCCCCAAAACGAAGCGAGAAAAGTTATAAATAAAATCTCATTTAACTTTCGAAGTGAAGACTGCCAAATAAACGGTGAATCAATAAATGTTTATCAAAACATTATATCACAACGTCCTTGTGGCGTAGTGGTTAGACTTTGCACTTGTGGTGTGAAGGGTCCTCAGTTTGAATCTCCTTCTATCCCTATTTTTTTTTTTTTTACATTTTCTAATATAAAACGGCGGGTAATTAATTTTTGTAATTTCCGAATGTATTTATCTTTTTTATATACTCGTATTGCTTATAGAATGGTCTTTTCTACATTACCAGTAGACACAGGAAAGTGCAAGTGTTGTATATTAAATTCAAAAACAGTAAATATGTGCTTAAAACTGTATTCTCATATAAGGTTTAGAAACATATCCTATGAATGCATGTGCTCGAGAGCAGTTACACTTCCAATATGTAAACCCAACCCATATTAAAACTAGTTATGCACATTACGCGTCCAATTCCCAACATGTATTAGAACGTTATATGTACAAATGTTACTTTCATCTTATTTATAATATCATTGTCTAATATTTGATTTAGTGTTCGAAAGGTAACAATGCAAAATGCCTACAGATTTCTAGATTATTGTGATGTAAGCAATCAACATGGCGGCAGCAAATACTTGACCAGCATTAGACTTGTTTTTACGGTAAGAAAGACCTCTTACATTTCTGCATGTGTGCGCAAATCACAGCGAAACGGAAAACCGAGACCTTCCAATAAGGTAAAAGAAACTACTCGGTGTTTCTCGACGATTGTCTGCCGATAACGGTAAATATTTACATTAATCTTGAACATTACGGGATATATCAAGTAACTTTTCCAAATGTCTAAATAGTGAGCACTAACTTGAGTTGTTATTGTTTTAAATGTAAATATACAAGTATGATTGCAGTACTAATCTTATAAGATAGTTTGTAGGGGGATTTCCAAATAATATAGTTGTTCATATCGGTTACTGCGAGAAATAAAGGAAAATCCCTGCAATCACCGCAAAAGTCTTTTTCTGCCTGTTCTACGAAAACAAAAAGTTCTCGGTACAGATGCACAACACGAAAGCGCAATTAAAATTAATTTAAGAGCACTTGTAAATTGTGTAGACTTTAATCCATTACGACGTTGTAACGACCCATTTCCACTTGGCCCCAACATATCTTACCCTCTCCCCTTTTTGTGCGTCTTTTCTTCTTTATTGTTCGTTCTTTGTCGGCAATATTTTTCTACCTCAGCTTTCATCAAAGAGTTTTATTTGTCCAGATGTCAAGGAAGATTAGCCATACAGAACATCCCTTTCATTGTTGTCTGGTGGGATTTTTATCTTTACTGTTTCTTCATTTTATTACTGAATATTTCTTTGCATATTTTATTTCATTATTTTCTTCAAAAAAATTTCTTTCGTTGATAATCTTCAAAAACAAACAAAAAGATCTTATTGTTGTTTTATTTTTCGTTGAGATTTTGGTGGCAAGCCACACCCCTTTTCGCTCTGGATTGTCTGATTTGATTCTCTTCTCTGATTGGTTGAGACCAGTCAGTAGTTAACACATGGTCGTCGAGTAGGAAAGGTTGTTCAAATTTTACGCTGCGTCCGCAAGTTATATAAAAGCAGTATGATAATGCAGACAATGTCCGGAAAGTTTATTAGAATATAGAGCAGCATCGACTAGTAAATAACAACTTTTGGAAGCTGTTTCTCTATATCTTTTATAAAGGAATCTGTGAATCGAATGATGCAGTTTGGGGTCTTACACCCTCCATATTGGCCTTGACCGGGAGTGGACGAGACGAAAGTCTTTATGGCAGTTTGTTTGTGTGAAGTGGTGTTCATAAGTGTGTGAGGTGATTTGTTGTGATAAATGTGGCGTTCAGTGGTTTTTCTTATTTTTTTCTGAAATAAATAAAAATATAATTACAGTGTGGTTGATACCCCATTTTCTGTGTGTATGCAAATAATTTAGTGTTTTCTTCATATGAAATTGGTGTGCTTTTTTAAAAAAGAGGGATGTGCACCGTAAGAAAGTCTGCTTAATTTGATAGTCTGCTTAATTTGTGTCGGTTATCTAAATTCAGGTATGTATGTTTAATGTCTTGAAATTCCCCTTTCTCTCCCAGAAACCCAAGTCTGTTTCACCTACGTTCAGATAACTAAATTTCAGCACATTAAAATTTTGGTTCAAATACGTTGAAAATTTTACCTTGCACTATAGTTGTTGCTACATTTCAGAATGCACGTTATTTTCCCATTCATCATTTTTGTTTGCTCTTCCGAAAACTGGTATATGTAAAAATTGCACCAAATTTCTACAACATATCCGTTTTTGTTAACCGTGAGATTCAGCGTTTTCCCTATGTTTCATTTTGGTATTTTGCAAAGTTTAAAGCTTCTTCGTTACGTATGCAACCCGTAAGTCAGTTCACTCATGGAAACTCGTATTGTAAATTAATACCTAATCGAATCCTAGTAGACCATGTTTGTATTATCAGCATTGATGGTTACGCTGAATGAAGTTTAAAAATAAAAATTACCTACGAAATGTTTTAGCAACGTTTTGAAAATATCAAACTAAATTGTTGCTCAGTAGCTACAATGTAAATAAAAACATTTTCGTTCAAAGAAATGTTATTTTTCAGTAAGTGTGGAAATTTTGATTTAACTGGGCTGAAGTATAGAATGTCTACCACATTTTGGAATATAAAAGTAACTTATTTATTTTTGAAAAAATGAGTTTGTGAAATATATTATCTATTCTTGGACAGAGCTTTTTGCATATAATTAGTTTACCCTTTTGTTATGTGAAATTAACCGCATCTTGAATGCTCATTTTGATGTCCATGAGATTCTCTTCGGAAACTTTTTTTGCAGAAAATTCAGCAATCAGTCTTTTGCCTTGCGATTGTCATTCGTTTTTATAGATTTCTGTTTTTGCCAACTTTCTGCGTTTAGGCACTTCTTTCGGGCTTCTTACATGCATGCTTTGTGTACTAGACTAGTGTATGTTCTGTCTTTGATGTGGCTGAAGCACGATGCTGATAGGTAGGTCCTCCCTCTCTTCAGGTCCGATATGGTTTTTCTTTTGTTTTGTGCCCTCTCCTGTGGCGTAATGTCGGTAGGTTTGACCACGTTGTTTGGGTAAACCCCCTTTCTTGCAACAGGGTGCATCGGGCCCCTGGTTTGCTGATGAGTTTATCTACTTTTGTTGCAGAAGCCTGTGTGACATTACAACGTCTCTGAGAATATGTGGAGTCCAATAGTCTATTCGCGCTTAAGATGCCCTACTCTCCAACAAACCTCTTTGTTACTTGCCATTCAGTAGACATAGTTTAAACACCTGACAAAATCCATGCCGAGGCGAACAGCACAGTCATCAAGGCAACAGGAGGACCTGGGTGGGCGTGTCAATTCATTTGGCACTTCAATGTATAGTTTTTTTTGTGAAAAATTTAAATATTTACTTTAACGATGTGCAATATTTCTTTTAATACAAACTATTTCAGATTCGTGATATGCACTTTAGTTTGTAAAGAAATGTAATTTTAAAGAAAAATTTCAACAGTATTGTAGAGTTTTACTGGTGGGTAATGCATTGGAGTAAAATATGAGCTTTTAGAACTTTGGAATAAATCAAGAGTAGGAGGATACAATGAAGTTGAGATAGCGATGGCTACTTTTGCATTTTCAATAACTTGCATTCAATCAACCTGAATTTCAGAAATATATCAATGCCTAGCTATCGAGATTTAATCGTAGTCAGTAATGCCTGTGAATATTTTTATTGAATAAATAAGTTTAGGGCTTCCGCCGTTTCATTTTCGATATGACACCATTCTAGTGTCTTAAAATCAACTTTTTTCTATTCCTGAATTGAATTCAGCGCCATATGGAACCATGAAATAACAAAATAAGCGTTTTGGTGTTGCGTCTATCTTGAATTTCAGAATGCAAGCCATCGTCTTATATTTCATATAAAAAATGTTTTCGAATTTAGAATCGTATTCATAAAGGGATCTTAACTTGAAGGAAAATGTGATGCTATTTCATCATACATCCCTTTTAGTTTGCCTGACATTAAATTTTGTTCTTTCCCCCTCAAAATCAAACTGAATTTCCTTCGGAAAATACAAATGAAGAGTGAGGGGAGCAAACAAGGAATGTTCATTTTTCTAGCTTTTTCGGTATCTGTGCTTTTTCTGTTGGTGAAACGTCCTACTATTGAACTGAATATTCCTTTGGTGCTGAAACGTAGAACTAGATGGAAAAGGCGTAAAAAGATTGGCGAAACCATTATGTCTTACGAGGTTTTCAACTTTAAAATAGGTTTCTCACAGAAAAACATTTTTGTGACATTCCTTGTTTTCCCCCTTACCATTCAAATATGAAATTTATGACAATTGGACTTCTATTGAAATTTTGTTGTAAAATTATCTGATATCCATACCCTTAATCTCAGTACAAGTTGAGTGAAAATTCGGACCCACTGAGAATACTATGTTATTCTTTGGCTAATTCTAAACAAGATTACTCTGCAAAATGTTCTTTGAATACTCACACCCAAACATCCAGATGCCAAAAAACCAAACCAAACCATTGTAACCAAAGTTTGTATATCGATTAGGAAGGTATCTAACAAAAATCCTACAATATATTTTGTAGAACCTGCCGTTCAGTAGGAGAGGAGAAAATGATAGTTAATGAGTGAACTCTGACCTAGAGAAAGTAGAAGCATTACTGTAAATAGTCGTTCAAGTAGCACTGATGGAGCAAGAGATGCGTTAAACACGAAGATTAAGGTAGTAAAAATAGCGGAAGTCGTCATCAGTTTAGCACAGGGACTGGGGATAAGAAAAAAATAATTTTATTTGTAAAAACGTTTCTATCAAATAGAAAGTTTACATGTGGAATAGAATGTTAACAGCACTTTCACGTATGCCCACCGCTAACCGGGGGCTGCGCACCCCTCGGCTGACACCGCCCAACTCACTTCCGACGCACCGTGTTCCCTTCCACGCCTCGCTTCTCTCGGTGTGCATCCAGCCCTGGTTTATTTCTATATATCCCAGCTTTTAGTAGCACCTCAAGCAATTATTAATATGAATTTATATGAACATATAAAAAAATATTTTGAAAGAAAAAATCTTAACCCACCGGGATTCCAACGCGTTTTTTTATTTCGTAAGCACTACTATTAAACCACGCTTGCAATCGCTGTTTTCGCCGTTGTAATTACAGTGCAAGTATTACATAAGAACCCAAGTGACCTGTCTTATGATGACGACTTCCGCCGTTTTTACTATTTTAAACCCTATCTGAGCGTTACCTTAAAGTGTGAGACGTCCACGGTTCGAGTCCTGTCGCGACGTGAATTTCTTTTTCACTCTTTTCGTAGCGCCTGTGCAATTGTTATATTCTCCAATATGCTTTCGACAGGTAAAATAAATGGTATTTCTTTATAGCTTTTAATATTTTCATTTTTATTTAAATCTGATTAATTATCTGGAACAATAACACAGGGCTGCGAAATATTATTTTTCTACGACGCTTTTGATTCTGATGGGTGATTATTATGTATTTTGGTCTCCTGATTACGAATCTGAAGTCAGATTTTTCCTATCACCCAAGGTTTTTATATAATCGTAATTTAAGTACTTACTAAACTTATAATTTTATTCAATGTAAACATGTAGGACATAATGTTCGTACAATGTTAGAAATAAATCAATACGGCAAACAGGTTACTTTGATTAACAAAATACGTAAAGGCTGATTTTTGTTACATAAAAAGTCCAAAACAGACATTTAAATTTCTCAAACTCTCTTTCTCTTGCTGCGGAAATGTGATATTCGTGATTTTCGTTTGTGTCCTGACTTCTCATTGTCTCTCTTGAGACACCAGCAATATTCGGCCATCATAACTCTATCCCACCTGCCCTGATAACGTTTTTCAATCTCCTTCATGTCCTGATGGAATCTCTCCCCATGTTCTTCACTAAAATCGCCTAAATTTTCAGGAAAAAAGTCGATATGGCTATGAAGGAAATGAAGTTTAACGCTCATGTTACAGCCTAGTTGTTTCATAGCCATCAACATATTTTCCACGATGTTCCTGTAATCAGGTTGTTTTCTGTTCCCCAGAAATCCCGCAATCACATTTCCGAATCCAGTCCAAGCCAGCCTTTCTTCATTGGTCATCAAATTTTCAAATGTTTCATCTTTCATTAGCTTCCTTATCTGGGGTCCAACGAAGATTCCTTCTTTGATTTTAGCCTCGGATAGAAAAGAGAATTTTGAACTGATATACTTAAAACATTCACCTTCTTTATTCAACGCTTTCACAAATTGTTTCATGATCCCGAGCCTTATATGGAGTGGCGGCAAAATAATATTTTCTCTTCTAATCAAACATTTTTTTGTTACATTGTTGTGTCCTGGCTCCATTGTTGTTCTTACAGGCCATTCTTTCCTATCCCAGTGTAAATCACGTGCACGGCTATCCCATAGGCAAAGGAAACAAGGAAATTTTGTAAAGCCTGACTGCAATCCAAGCAACATTCCTATAATTTTGAGATCTCCACACACTACCCATTGGTGCTGTGAATATTTTATTGCCGCTAACAGAATTTCAAGGTTTTCGTAGTTCTCTTTCAAATGTACAGAATATGCTACTGGTATTGAGACATATTTATTTCCATTGTTTAACAGTACAGCTTTCAGATTTCTTTTTGTTGCATCAAAAATAACCTTCATTCCTTTGCGTTGTATTTAACTCCATATTGTGATAGTAGACCTTCGATGTAATTGCAGTACACAAGAGGGCCGTCTTCGGTAAAGTACTCAAGAAATTCCTCTTCTCTTCTCCTATACCAGTAGAATGTAGTACCAGGAACTAGCAATCGTTTCTCCTTTAAACGCGAACCCAAAATTTGTGCAGATTTTTTAGAAAGACCTAGATCTCTTACCAAGTCATTCAATTCTTCTTGGGTAAACAGATCTGGTTTCTCATCTTCTGTGGAAGCTGCAAATTCATCATCGTTGTATGTAGAGTCAGATGATGATGATGATGA
>JAGDQP010004345.1:0-24287 GCA_022664845.1 Lepisma saccharinum
GGCGCACCGCGCTTCGACCACGACCGTTTTCGCGTGACGTTGTCGTAAGTGATCCACTTTTCATCACCAGTCACCAACCGCTTCAGAAATGGGTCGCTTTTGTTGCGATTCAGCAGCGATTCGCAGATGGAAATTCGTTCCATGAGTTTTTTTGCGTTAACTCGTGTGGCACCCATACATTAAGCTTCTTTTTGTATCCAGCCTTATGCAAATGGTTCCACACGGTTTTTTCTGCAATGTTTAGCTCCTGGGCAATCGAAACAGTGCTTACATGACGACAATGTCCATGATTTTATCGACATTTTCGACACGTGGCCTTCCACTGCGTTTTACATCTTTGACGTCAAAATTACCGCAACGGAATCGACGAAACCAAAATTGCGCGTGATTGGCTCTTACAGTATCAGGACCATAAACACTATTCACATTTGCAGCCGCCTGGCTTGCGTTTTCGCCTTTATCGAAAAACTTTAAAATATAGCGTATTTTCTCTTTGCTAGTGTCCATTTTGACGCGCGCTCACACAACACTGAGTCAACTCATCACAACTATCTGAACAGTGTTTGTAGTACGCAATCTCATCGTTTGAACGCCATCTCGTTGAACCCGATCGGACTTATACAACGCGAGATACAGATCACTGAAGCCACCTATTGGCAAAATAATGGATTACTTTTTACTACACCAGATATAAATGAATTTCGTAATGTCACCATGAACAAAGTAAGTATATGACTTACGGAAGTTGCAACTTAATGGGCTCAGTAATGAACACCAATTTATTCTATTCGGGTTAAGATCAAGCCAGTTCTACCTCTAATTTATATATAACTTGGCCCATCCCACACATTTCCGATCGTAGTTTTTACTCCATACTTTGCATATACGTAATCAGTGATACCGTTAGCTCCCTGTGTGGGGGTGTCATCCCTCATATCATCGAAAGCACCCCTAATGTTACAAATACGGCCAACAATCGACCGAAACAGTGCGAAACTCCACTTAAATCTTCCCAATTTTGCTTTTATATACCAAAACTGAAAATCATGACGGAATCTCTGTGCGTAATCCACACGCCTTGCTTTGCTGTTAATATGTGATAGCTAAACACAGGTAACATAAAAATTAAGGAAACCATAATTGTTAACTTTTCTAAAGCTTTATTTACAGCAGATGAGAAACTCTACCTATCAAAGGGTAGTCTTGGCTTCATTTTAGTTCGATTATTTTATACTCGAGTATTTTGATGCTGAACTTTTCGGAACTACGACCTCATCAACCAGAGAGCCGCTACTGGGATATTTACACAATATACAGCAATGAATATTCTGGTTTTTGTCCTCTTCCAGAAAGCTCTTCTCGCGTTTCTCTATCTTCTTGTTTCGCTTTCTTTCCTCTCTTTTACACATTTCGACTCGCGATAAATGTCTGCGAAAGACAGAAATCGTAGTATCTACACCCGCGACAGATGCTTTCGTTGCATGTAACATGTGCATCCGGAGATCACCAGGAGAAGTTCGAGAGCGGTCACTCCTCATTTCGGGACATTCTGGTGGTCCTGACAGTCAAAACTGTTTTTGATTTCTTTCTTTTGAAATATGAGTCGTCTACTTGTTTAATTGTTGGTCTTGTGACAGTATTTTGTGAAAGTGATGAGTAAATAACTCACTTTCTCGTTCTGTAGCTTCGTGTTGTAGTGATAAACGGGAAGCTTCATCAAATGATAGTTTTCTAAGGACATTAGCATTTTTCTCACAGACGAATCAGTTACACCAAATATCAACTGGTCTGTAAGTGCCTCCTCAACAAACGTATTGAATTGACACTTAAATGCGTGGCATTTAAGTGCCTGAATATAATCTAGCATGGACTGTCCTGGTTGTTGCAACATAGCGTGAAAGTGGAATCTGACTTACTTACAAAGAGTTGTAACAATATGCTTGTAATCTGTCCCAGTCAAGATCAGACACTTTCAATGGTAATATCCTAATTTTGACCTTTTGAAATTCATCATTGTCTAGTGATGCAATACATAAATCTCCCTTTAAGTATCGTAAATGCCTAATACTTTGCAGTGAGAAGCAAAACTTTCAAGATACAATGATAGTTTACTTTTGTGAGAATCATACGGAGCAAATAACATAGAAGTCATAGCCATAATCGACCTTAATTCACAAAAAAATATCTATGATCTCAACAAATATTAGCAAATATCAGGAAAATCATTCAAAATTAATGCAAATTTTGATTTCTAGAACCTTATTTGCATTAATGTATCGATCATTCCAAGTATGTGATACACAGCTGAATGATAAAAATATTTAGCAACATTCTTGTTAGCCATTATTATTTTCATTCATCCATGAGCTCATTATCCGTTTTAAAGCTAAACACATATCAATGTCTGACTGAAATGTCACTGTTAATATGTACATTGCTCGAGATCATTTGCTATACAAAAACAAGCAAAACATTCGACTACAATAAATCATAACTTCCAGAAAATCAATACTACCAGAAATCATATCACTCTTCGTTGATTCCAAATCAGATGAAGACAAATACTTGATCAGACGATGTATGCACTCAATTGTCATCAATACACATTTGCCTCATAAATATTGATTTTCTAAGTATCTCATAGACTAGCATTGTGACAATGACTACACTTTGTGTGCATTGTGATTCGTAAGCCTAGAGTGCCCATTTGCCCATAGAACAAGTAATATCATCGAATATCTCAAATATCAATAATTACCAAGTTTATCTTCGATGTCGTAAACTGCTCAATATATTGTATCATTCTATTATGCGTTAACACAAAATAAATCTTCTAAATTTGCCCGCCTACGCATCCAAACATAGATTCAAATTGAATTATGCAAACAAAAAGTGACGAAACATAAAATATTTGTTTTATAGTAATAAGGCTAAAATGGCTTATGTTTTCATATGGTGTGCATACTTTCGCTTTTTTTTTTAATTTCAAGTTGTTCAGCTCATTGACATCTTAGCGGTATGGTGGTTTGGCCAGGTATATTATTGGGTGCAATTATAGCACTGCATGTGCTCTTAGAGCCCAGGTGTATCCTGCAATAAAATGATCGGATTTTCTACGGTGTAATCACACCAGAGTTTCTGTACGTGAACTTGTACATGCCTGTCAACCTGGAGTTAAGTTGTGGAGTTCACCCTTGAAGTAAGGTATATGCAGAATATAGATTGATATGTACTCTTCTCGGAGATGAGACATAATTATAGCGCATGCTTAGGTTTCTCTTGTGATATACGTCGGAGGTCGCAAACTCACTCCAAGAATTTGGCAGTGGTTGCAAAAAGTTTTCATCTATAGTTTAATACAAGGAATAATATCACATAGTATTTACCATATCTATATTGGAGTAAGTACCATGAATACAGATGTCGCTTCCTAATACTTAATGTTAAAATTAAGTTTGATTCAATTATGGATGGATTTTACATGTCATTCTACACGTTTTGTCTACGTAGTTTGTATGATTACGTTAATGGGACAAGACCTAATAAAATTTTTATAATAAGTTATTAGGTCATCTTGCAGACGGTAGTTTACACATATAAGAATAATTTACTTGATAAATTTTAGATTCCAATTATATTTGTTACTATTTGAAAATGGAAACAATTATATAAATATTGTTACAAAGTATTTTCTACAAATTAGTACCTACGCTGACATTTAATCAGGTGACGAATTTATTGGTTTCAAGAACGTTTTATGTTCAACCGAATGAAAATGTGATCGTAAAGTTCCTTAACAAATAATAATGAGGAGTGTAGATGGTGGCCAGTAGATAGCAGGAGCGAAGAAAATTATAAAATAATTTTTGTCTGAAACGAGAAGTTGTTACTTGTTCTATTCATGATGAAACATGTTGGACGTATTTTTTTTTAGATTTCAAGAAAGCATCTTAACCCTGGAAGGAGTCCATAGCATTATAATGACACAAAGTACACCGTGGTGTCATATACGACCCATTATAAAATGTATACATGTAGAAAATACGTGGTACCATGTGCTAATTTATTTTAGATTAGACTACATGTGTACGTCACACTTATACATGTGAAATTTCTCATAGTCTGACAACAGCGTTGATTATTGAACACAAATATTGGATTAATGGTTTATATTAAATTTTCTGTTAATTAGTTATATTATTTGAATAGTCATACAAATGTTAATATTCGTTTCCAATAATCGTCCAAATTATTTGATACAGCTACACAAGTTTTCAAAATTCTGATTTGTTCGCAGCATTATTTTTTCCCTTTCTGTCCTTATTACGGGGACAGAAAACACACCGACTAGGTTTTCCACTTCGAGATTCACAGTTTGAGGCTCTTCTATCTCCAGAACGCCAGAAATTAGTGCCTTTATCTCTTTGGAAATGTTTTGAAAAAGTCTTCTTTTCATATGCTCCTGTGTCAAAGAAAATGACAAGGATTTCAGGAACTTACTTCTGGCAGGTTTCGATGGCGATACACTGTTCAAGCAAAAAATTACAAAAGTATTTACACCAGCTGCATCTATCATCCATAAAAGACTCTCAGGGGCCATCTTCTAGTCTTTCTGGCAATTGCTTTACAGAGTTGATAGAATGTATCCGCCCCTTCCTTGGTACTATTATAAAAGCAAATTATTTCCGACTTGCTGGTCTATTCGTCAACATTTGCCTGAAAATGCATTGTAGAAATTAACGCTACAGCTTTATTTCTTTTTGGAACAAAGGAGACCATTGTTGTTGTGTCATCAAACACAAAGTCAGATGAATTCACTACCTTTCCCTTGCTTTGGACCAGTTCAGGAGGATTATCAGCTTTATTTTTTCGCATTGTTCCTACCACAGTCAAACTAACTTTGGAAAGTTCGTTGGTTAATTCATAAGTTGTCAACTGTCACATTTCTGTTAGTACCCTGTATAATCTCTGTTAACTTTAAAACATACCGGGTTGGAAGTAAGAGATTTGATTGTCTTTTTTCTTTTCCAATATATGGGATACCATCACACATACAACATGTTTTAAAGTCACACATAGTCACTATTTTTATATCACACTTATCTGGTTTACTTGGAATGTACATTTTAAACCCGCATTTTCCTCTGAACCAGAGTAGTTGTTCATCAAGAGTCACATACTCAAATGGTGTATAGTTTCTCTTACATTGATTGATAAAAATATCCCAAATTTGTCTGATTGGTGCAAACTTATCACTCGAGCACCTCTCCCTCCGTGTCGTTCTGTCGTCAAAACGCAAGCAATTGGTTAGAAATTTAAATCTGTTTTTACGCATAGTACCTCTGAACGGTGGTGGACCCAATTTCAGAGATCACATTTCCTCCGCTGTTAGCCAAGAATCTTTCAGAACATCACTGAGTAAAAGGAGACCTATCAAGGCTTTCAGTTCAGTTTTATCTATTGGTGAACATATATCTTTGTTGGGACGTCAATTTTGATTTCTGTAATTCAATTTCGGAGTTTGTATGTTCACAAATAATGTCTAATATTTCATCTGTGATAAATACGAGATTGAAGTCCTGCTCTGCTGCAAGATAACGAGCTTCATTTTTTGCCCTCGGGAAACGATGCACTAAGTTTTGTTTTCTCGTTCTAGTATTCTTTCAATAAAATGGTTTAGTGTACCACTTACGACCGCTCGTATCGTATATTACTTTTCTTGGCACAAAATCATCTTCAACGTCATCATCATTATTTGTAACGTCTTCTATTTCACTATCAGAACTTTCTTCTTTCACTGTGAGTCCATTACTTATTGACGCCATGATATGTTGCACTTCAGCCGCAAAGAGTTCGAAAGAAAAACAAAATGTACAAATTTCCAACAACGCTATTTTCGTACCACAAAGAACACCCTGGGGTAGTGTGCGACCCAGCTCCACTAAATAAAGAAATGTGCAGAACCAACAATTAAATGTTCCTACTTTGACCACTACTCAAGCACTGAAGGTAGACAAATCATGAACTATTTAGGTTATTTAGCGCAGGCGCAGATGCGTAAGTCAACACACGTGGGGTCGCCTCAATGATTGATAATCTATAAAAAGGATCATTTCAGTATAAGGATATAATATTTCATTTAAAATGATTCATTAATATTATTTATTTTGGTTTTCTTTGTTTGTTTTTTTAACTTCATATAATACTATAAAAATTCTGATTGATAACAGTTTTTAATCCAGTCTTCCTTCAACAGTTGTAACGATCACGCACTTCAAGAACAATCTAAGGAGTAGTGGATGTTCGAGATATGCTTTCAGACAAAATAATAGAGGCATTCCTGTGTTCCTCTCGGTTTCGTAACTAGTTTTCAGGGATGAAAAATAAATAAGGAACATTCTGACAACTATCTTCCAATTCTTGCTCCTGAAAAAAGTGTTCACCGTCTTACATCATCCTTTAGACATGTAAACCGTCTGTTGCTTGTCTAATCAATAGAAAATACATCTAAATATTTTTTTTTTCATGTTTCAAGATTACCAGGTGTATGCATAAATGTTTGCCGGTTTTTGTGGTAAAGAAAACACGTAATTTTCAAGGGAAATTAATTTTGTTTTATTCAAAATATTGGCCATCTTTCACGTAATTGATGCATACCATGCCAGAAAATCTGCTTGTCGTTTGCAGCAAACCATTCGTTGACCCATTTTCCAACGTCTTCGAAATTGATGAAGTGCTGCTCTGCGAGCGCGTGCAACCATGGATGCGAAGAGGTGATAGTCAGATGGCGCAGGTCTAGGGAGTACGGCGGGTACGGAAGGATGTCCCATCCAAGCGATTTCAAGGATCAATGCGTGATTGAAATTAATAACTTGTTGGCGATAGCGTTGTGCATTAACGGTTTCGCCGGGCTTCAAGAGTTCATAATACACAATACAGCTCTGGGCCCACCAGAGACAAAGCATGGTCTTCTTGCCGAAGCGATTTGGCCTTGGTGTTGAAGGACCGGCTTCGCCAGGTGAAAGCCACGATTTTTTCCGCTTCGGGTTTTCAAAATAAACCCATGTTTCGTCACCGGTCACAATTCGATACAAAAAGGATTTTCTTTCGTGGCATTGAAGCAGCATTTCACAAGTGACTTTGCGATTTTCCATTTGACGTTCATTCAAATCGTGTGGGACCCATTTACCCAGTTTATTGATCTTCCCTATTGCTCGTAAATGTCTGCTGATTGTTTCTTGTGACACATTTATGCTTTTGCCAATTGCTGTTGAGTTTGAGTTGGGTGATCCTCCAATAACACCTGCAATTGCTCGTTTTCGCACTTTTGTGGTCTACCAGAGCGCGCACTGTCTTTCACATTGAAATCACCACTTTTAAATTGTCGAATCCATGTCTCACATGCTCTAATCGATGGAGCATGTTCACCATATGTTTCTACCAGCACACAATGACTTTCAACAGCCTATTTCTTTTGATTAAATAAGAAAAGCAATGCGTGCCGCAAATGTTCTTTTTCAGGCACAAACATCGATATGATCACTGAACGGTAAAACAAAGACGCTAGTGTTTGGCGGACTCAACTTGTGTGTGTTTGTAGTTTAATGTCAGACGAACAAAATGACTTATGTGTCAAATGAATACGTTGCGTACTTTTCGCTGGCGCCATCTCTTAGGTAAACCGGAAACTACTTATGCATACACCTGGTACATATTTCGTCACTTAGTCCAATCATACACAATTAGCTTGGTAATTTTATATGCACTTTTGATTAACAGTCTCTTGTATTAGCGGTTAACGTTGTTTCCTGATTAAATTGCATTTTTGGAGGACCCTTTTTTTCACTAAGTTAATTACATCCTAACGAAGATTTTATTCTAAGAAATGCTTTAGGGACCTGAACATCCAGAAGTTTGCCACTACTTATACCCTATTTGAATTATAGGAAACAGTGGTTCCAACTAAACATAGAGGGCAGCTTAGTTAGATTATTCCATTTTAGTGGATGTTTATATAATTGGACAAGTATTATTACTGGAACATGCAGCTATTTCAGCTATTACTTCAGTAGCCTAAGTTAGAATGACATCCTTTATGTTATACATCAGTTGAAACAAATGTCTCCATAATTTTTACAAACTCTTGTGAGGAGTCCCATAGAATTATTTTATTTACCTTAGCCTAAGGTTCACTAAATAATCAGTAATAGTACAATGTATTCTTACTGGTTCTTTTTTTTTAACTTGAAGTTAGCCAGCGACGCAAACTAGGGCATCGTTCCCCCTACTTCTCGAAAATTACCGAAGCTTGGCGAGTGACTGAAACTCGTTGAAGCGGCGTTTTCTTAAACGTTATTTAAATGATACAGATTCCTATACCTCTATAATATTTAATTATACTCTATCTTGATAATACATTTGAAAAGAACTAAGACTGAATACCACCGGCATATTTTAAAATAAAATGTTATTCAAATGAAACATTATCCTTTGATATTTAACTATATTTTGATAAAAAAAATTCAAATTAATTAAGACAGAATGCCACTAGCAATTTTTGAAACCAAATGTTATTCAAATGAAACATTATCCTTTGATATTTAACCAGCGGCGCAACAAAAACTATTGGATCCCCATGCAAGAAGAAGAATGAGCCTCCTCAAATAAAATGTACTGCTATATATACAGATGCTTATCAGAATAATGGAAACACCTGAACGAAAGTGCAACTTACCAGATTAATATGGTGTCGGGCCACCTTTCGCCTTCAGAACAGCCTTGATGCGACGTGGGATGGAGGCATAGAGGTCGTGAATGGTAGCAAGTGGAATATTACACCATTCCTCGTGCAGGGCATCGGCCAGTTCTGTGAGAGAGGATGGAGGTGGAAATCGTCGCCGGAGTCGTGTTTCCAAGATGGACCACAGATGTTCAATTGTGTTGATATCTGGGGATTGTTCGGGCCAGGGGAAGTGTTGAACTTCATCCCGATGTTCCTCAAACCACGCTGCAACAACTCCAGCTGTGTGAATGGGTGCATTATCATCCTGGAATATGGCGTCATTGTCCGGGAACAACATCCGGACCATAGGATGCAAGTGGTCTCCTAAAATTGCGACATAATCGTTGGCAGTGATGCGTCCGCGAAGTGTGACCACAGGACCCAATGAAAACCATGATATTGCGGCCCACAGCATCACCGTGCCGCCGCCATGTTTCACAGTTGGGCGGAGACACTGCAGATCATACGCATCTTTGGGCGTTCTCCACACATAAACACGGCCCGTGGTTTGGAATAGGGTGAATGGTGACTCATCCGACCATACCACACGTTTCCAGTCGTCAACGGTCCAAGTTGCATGGTCGCGGCACCATTTGCGGCGTGCTAAAGCGTTCTGGTCCCTGATGAGAGGTTTGGCCCGTGCAACACGACCCCGTAAGTTCATGTCATGTAATTCGCGGCGGACTGTGATTGTCGAAACAGGTTGGGGGAGGTGCTGATTGAGTTCCTCCGTCACTTGCGCCACAGTGGCACGACGGTTCCGCGTGACAATGCGCTTTAATACCCGGCGTGCCCTGTCACTGATGCTTTTCTTCCGCCCACTGTTCCGCTTCCCCGATGTGGTTTTCCCGTGTGTTGTGTAGGCCGTCATCACCTTCGACACTGTCCCTGGCGACACACCTAACACACTAGCCACTGCCGTCACACTCACTCCACATAACCGCGCACCAACAATTTGCCCTCTTTGAAACTCTGAGAGGTCTCCCATTTTACACTACCTCCGTCTGCTGCAGCCACTGCACAATCCTGTTCCACGACGCCTGACGTAGTATGGAGACCGACCTAAGACACCACCACCAGCAGTCCGGCGCTGCGGTCGCCACGACACCACTGCCAACCCATACATCTGACGTGTTGCCAACTACAGGTGTTTCCATTATTCTGATAAGCATCTGACTAACTTAGGGTGACCAGAAATTAGGTCTACAATAAAGAGTATACTAATGATATATGCTATAAAGTCGCACATGCGCAAAACATTAATTATTTGAAGAAAAAAAGATAAAAACTCTGTTAATTGCTACAATTATAGCTTATAACTTCTCGAAGCATGCCCAATGGATAGCCATGCCTTGGTTTTCACCACTTACTTGAATCTTCTGCCGCTAGATTGTGTACATAAATAATTCAGTTTATTTCTCTCTTCAAGAATTGAATTGATTTGAATTTATTCTAAGGCATTTAGGCAACTGTGGCTCAGGCCGTATGGATGAATTAGTGAAATTAAGAAAGTGGAAGCAAACGGTAGGAACCCGAGAAAACCCACGGTGTTTGTCCACCACAAACCCCACATTGCATGAACAGGGATCGAACCGACGATTCCTAGCACCAGAGGTAAGAGCTCTACTAACTGAGCCACAGTGGGCCCTTCTCTCTTCAAGATGCGATAAATATAGTCCGAAGTTGCTTCGACCTTCCGAATTGATATGCCAATTATTTTAATCTGCTTTTCTTTCACATTCATCCAGCCTTCGTCATCATTTAATAATTATCCCGTCACAGACAGAGTTCACTTAACATTTTTCGAAATGTTACCCAACAAGCGGCCGTTGCTCACTGGTAGATCGTTGGCTTAGTTAGCATTCGGGAGGTCGTGAGATTAATCCCAGTTGCTGACTATCCTGACTACGATTTTTTCAAGGGTTTCCTCAGTCATGCCAGATGATACGTTCAAGATAGATCCTTGTAGAGACCTTTCCGCATCCTTTCCCCTCCCTCTATCCCTGTCTGAGGCTTAGATGCCTAAATGCCATGAATAAAAAATCAAATTCGAAATGTTACCACATACTACAGAAATCGCCACAGCCAAGTGATCTGGTGATACTTAAACAATAATTTCACATTGAAAAATGCACTTGAAAATCCAGTACATGCAGTCTTACATCAGATTAAATTATGTTCAATGTTTAACCTTATGAAATGTATTCGGAATTTAGACATTACAATGCTTTCATTTAAACATTATGTTAAAAGTTATAAAATAGTAAGTATTTTTGAATAGAAAAGAGTATTTGAACCTCTAAAAGAGTATAATACTCTTAAAAAGTATGTCTGGCCACCCTAACTAACTCGACATAAATTCAAGGGAGGGGTAGACTTGACTCATTGCTTGCACTTTATTTACGTATTTATTACTGGGAGTTTATTAAGCCATACAGCGCAGATACGTGGGGACGGTGGAGTATTCCAAGGATATTCTACGATATTATTCGTGTATGCGTAGAATATTCTATGAATATCTGAATGTCTAGAATGAGGGCATATCCT
Source organism: Lepisma saccharinum (assembly GCA_022664845.1). NCBI lineage: Eukaryota > Metazoa > Arthropoda > Insecta > Zygentoma > Lepismatidae > Lepisma > Lepisma saccharinum. Next base: position 11,330 of record JAGDQP010004345.1, read on the forward strand.
AAGGATATTCCTGGGGGTATCTCAAGTATGTTCTACGAATATGTCGAGGATAATTATACTTTCTCAGAATATTCCTAAAATTTCAACTTTGAATATCCTTTTAGTATTCTAAAAAAATGCATCCTTGGAATATCTTTATTTGATCCCAAATATCCTGGAACATTGTACGCATATTGTGGTTCTAAAAACGGGATATCTCTGGGATATCCTGTGCTATGTGGAAAACCATTGATTTTGTTTTGTCCGTCCAGGCCTGTGGTAATTTTTGGTCCGGTCTTGCCTAGCGAGACCATGCCATAGCTGAAATCCACCCCTGAGTTCAATTATATTGTGGCTGGTAACTATAATGCATTAAATGTCGATGATATATGAACTATAAGAATTACTCACAAGGAGACTTACGGAAGTGTAACGCACCGATTTTAATGAAACTTTGCATACTTGTTGAACATCGAAAAATAATCGACACGTATGTTTTTTTATTTCGGTAATGGTGCGGATTTAAGGGTAGAAACCATCCTGTGAACGTTAGGGGTGGTCTCCAAGCATAGACAGAAAACAATCATTTAGTGTAGAAGAAACAATACTGCCAGGGAGGGAGTTTAGGACAGCTGAATCGGAATCGGATGTCAAAAGTACAAAATTTAAAATAGCGGATCCAAACTGGTGATTACAACTACAAAAAGGTCGTCTGGTTTGAAATGCTCTGCGGCTAGCCAAGAACAATTATAGTTGGCAGGGGTTACTGCGAGAAGGTGGCAGACCGATTTGAAACCCCTTTCTGTACTGATGTTATCTGGATGCTTGATTAAAGTAAGTCTCGTCACCTCTCACTATTCGGGGTGCTCATTTATAGTGAGTCCCCTCACCTCTCACTAGACAGGGTGATTATTTATAGTGATTTATAATATATTTGGGTCCCGTGTTAAACCTTGAATAATGCAATAGGCGCTAAATTGAGAAGTAAGTTTATTCTGATAATACAATTTATTCGTACTTTAACTCTGATGCCCGAAATTTTCGTCTTCACTTTCTTTAGCGTTAAAATGGATTGTTGAATGGAATAATGATGCTGAAAGTAGGATCAAAATTTCGACTCGATTATATAACGACCGATTAAGTCTAACCAGCGATTGGTTGATGATTGTATTGAAAGACAAAGACAAAGATAATTAAGATCCACTCATTGATTCATAATCAGTTTTCGTCGCCCAGATTTACAAATCTTATCAGGTATGCGTGGTACAAAAGCGGTTATTTGGAAGGAAAACCACCAGAGTTTGAAAATCCCGTAACATTTTGTTTGAAAGATTGTCCAGCAGTTTGCGATTTGTGCACAGTTATTGCCGTGATAAGGTGTGCGTGGTGTAAACAATGTTTATGCACAAGGGTGCCGATCCCGGGGGGGGGGGGGGGTTGGGGGGCCCTGCCCCCCAAAGTTGAAGTGGCTCCCCCTTCCCTAATGGGGGGCCCAAATGATAAGGTGAAGTTGGTTCTCCTATTTCTACAGTACATGGTCATTCGTTTTCCCCTCCTACTAAGCTTATCTCCCTTTGGCAAATCTATTTCATTGATAAATTGTTCCCTGAAACTTGTGTGCTACAGTACTTATATAAATTACATCACGTATAATCCCCTACTCCAGGCTAAAGGAATTAATTCGTGCATTGCTTGTGTTGTTTCTGGAGTTTCGTGCATAACATCGATTAAGACCATTTAGTAAAAAAAAAAGAAAGTATGAAAGAAAAAAATTGAAACTTATTTTCTGTCGTTTATTCCTCGGAACTCCATGAAGGGGTGAAAAATGATCCATACAGTCAAAATATTATTTTTCGCCATTAGTCATTAAATGGAAGAGTGAAATTCTGTGTATTCTTCACGTACGTGTCCAAAAATCTTGTGGTAGAAAATGACATAAAACCCATGAATTTATTGTGTAATAATTTAAGAAAATCAAGCGAGTCAATTTGACCCTCTTGTCGTTTTGTGTAACTATTTTTAAATTTTATTTTATATTAAAATAACAAGTTGTTGTGGGTTCTAATGATCACACTTCTCTTTTCAAACGACCTACACTTTATAATTTCTTAATTAAGGAGCGAAGAAGCGCGGAAGATGCTGCTTGTGTAGTAGTAAAGACAAGTACTCCACATACTGTCAGTAATGTAATTTCTTCATTTGCAAGAATCAGAATACAACAGATACGGCATGCTTTACATGTGGGAGTGAGAGAGTAAGGTAGTTTGATTCTGATAGTTTTATATGCAGTACTTTATATGTGTAAATAAGTAAGAGACTCATGGTACCTTCATTTTTGTGCAGCCATGAAAATGGTTACAAGGTTAATATGATGTATTATTTTTTTCTGTATTTTTCATTATTTTGTAGTATCTACTTGAAAAAATAAAATACAATACAATGAAAACACTCATACTCTAAAACACCTTGATTTTGAACAAATACTTTATTTGATACGAGAAATATACATGGGTCGAAAATGACTCATCATGGCGTTCCGTGAGATGAAATTATCTTGCATTGTGGGGTTAAGGATCATTCATCGAGATTTTGCCAAATACAAACATAATTTCAGAAAAAGAAAAGATATACAAGAAAAGTAAGCGACAAGAAGAACTCACACAAAAGTATGAGTAGACTTGCACTAGGAAATATATCCTTCAAACTGCTCTTTGGATGTAATTATTGTTTGCCGTAATTTTGAGTTTCTAATACAACATATACATAGGGAAACTATATACAACGAGTAAAAAAAGTATTTGGACAAGTTCGACAAAGAAGAAATCAGACTCTATTACACGTAAAACATGGATCATTTCGAAATCTCTTGCCCTTTTATGATAATTTTGATACCTTAGATAGAATACTACATAAATAACTACCGCTCGATACACCTGGGAGGTAACAGGCAACAAAAGAGTGACGACTACGTAAATTCATCGCAAGAAAAAGTATTTTGACAACATAATTCTACTCTCGAAATAAATGTTGTAGGTATTCTTTTGTGTACAAGAGCAGTCTTGCGAGTGAGGTTTACGATTTCAAACAGAGGTATTTGGCACAGCAAGCCGCAGAAAAAATATTAACAGTGCATTTGGGGTAGGAATGGTGAATGAATGCACCATTCGCCGTTGGTTTGTCTAATTTCATTCCAGTGACACAACATTGGAAAATGAGCCCCGTTGACACCGACTAAGATCATGTGCGAATGAGCTGCTTAAGAACACCGTGGAAACGGTCCCTCTGAAAAGTGTTCGTGCCATTGCAGACGAGTTAGGTATACACCATACCACTGTCTGTTGGCGGATACGTGCAATTTGTATGGTGAAAAATCTGTATTCATGGATGCATCATGAATTGACACCAACCAACAGTAATCACTGTCTGGATGTATGCAGTTCTCTGGAACAAGTGGGAAGGGGTCCTGAATCGGATGATCAATTTAGATGAAAAATGGATCTGCTATTACAATCGTAAACGGTCAGGATCGATGCTGGTTTGCATAGAATATTGGTTTGCTTTTGGTTATGATTCACCGTTTCCAGGTATATATAATATACTGTACAGAAATTTCCACAAGTTCTACTGCATTAAGGATAACTTCGTTTGCTCTATATAATTTCGGTATTGCTAAATTTGTATTGTATTTCAAAGATTGTTTCCTACCATTACTTTTATCACTGCCATTATGTTAGGGTGCGAGCAAGAAACGTGCCCGTGTTCTCGGTTTTAATTGTCAAAATTGTAGACAAATCACGTACACATTCCAAATACATTTATGCCCATGATTGTGCCTTCATGAAAGTGAAAACACACTGCCTTGCACTTTCCAGCTGAGTCCACCTAACACTCAGTCAAAACAAGCAGGCAAACGACGTAAATCACGAGCACATACACACTTACGTCGTGACGTGGCAGAAGGGATTCGCAAGCCAACATGTAGTACTCCGTTTCTGATGTGGTTATCAAGTTAAGGTTCGCTGAGTACAGTTCGAGTCGTGTGAATGCTCACACGTGTGGAGCAATGAAACAAGACAATCTATTGGCCCCATAACTAGGGTTAAAACATAAGGAGCGTGCTTCGATGATTAGAAGCCAGTTTGAAACAGCCATAAATAAACAATTTCGTTTGTCAGATCTTCTACTTAGGCCTCGAGCGAATTAATCAGCACACATCTTAAAATTTGCACAGAAATATTATTTCGTAAAACGCATACGCTCGGCCGGTACGTAAAATCAATAGACTGAGAATTTTCCAGCTCCTTTTATGAGCTTCTATTTTTTCTCTTCCTCTCTCTCTTGTATTTGCATGAGACAAAAATATTCTGTTTGTGTTTTCCATAGAAATACCACAACAAATTTCCTACCTGACGACAAATTTATCTGCTTATCTTTTCAGCCACAATTACGGCTTTCTATTTACAAAACTTCAGAACCTCTGTTTACCAATAACCATTCTTTTCAGCTGCTGGCCGTTATTTTAATGCTATTGCAACGTGGCCTCTCTTCTCAACTGACCATCGTTAATGCTTCACTGCGACCCCCTCCCGAGCGAACTCCGCTTTTTCTAACTTTCTCTTTCTCCCGAGAAAGAGGACGTTGGAACGAAAAACAGAAAGAGCAGTTACCACATGTGACCGTTGCTCGACTTTTCGTAGCTTGGGAGGAAATGAACACTCTTCAGAGTCATAGAGATTCAGCCATTTCTTTGCACAAAATACATCTTATTATTTTTAAACAGTAGTGAAAACACTAAAAAAGAAAACAAACACATAATATACAATTTAAATATTCGAACAATAATTATTGATTCTTAAAAGAAAGAAGAAAGATTTAATAAACAAATTATTTTCAAAATCTTCAAATGAAATATCACCTAAAATACCACATATCACCTCTATTTATGTTCACATTTACCTAAAACTAAATATTACTTAAAATTAATTAGATTGGCCAATCAATATTACAACTAACACATAATACACAGAAATTGCACACATTCATATATATTTAGAAAAAATAAATTCCGTGTATGAGAAATTCATTACAATATTATTATAATTTTCCATTAAATGAGACTGCAGCTAAGAAAAATGTTTATCGGCGCACAAATATGTCTTATCTGAATTTTAAGAAACCGTTTTTTTTACTGTGTACTTACTCACCTATTGAACATTATCTTGCCGTGTCGGATTATTTGATATTATTTTATTTTTCTTATAATTTTCTAACTGTATCTGTTCATTTGCACTTATACACATCACCCTTGAATATCGGAACAATGTTCGTGGGCCTATCGCTAGAAAGAAATGCAACGTATGGAGACTTTGAGCTACTTATCACCAAGAGCCTTGAAAGTCTTCAGACGTTGTGAAGCAATTTCACTCTTCAAAAGACCAATGCCTCAAAAGTCCAAAAGGGATGCATTCAGGAACTTGATAGGAGCTAACCAAAATGGGATGACACGGATACCTGGCTCCGCCCCTTTTCTTTTCTAGTAAGTGATAGGAGATCAATCAGGATGACTGGCCCCCTTATCCACGTGTTTCCAGACGTGATATTGTTCCTCACCATACAAAGGAGAGGTGTTTTCATCATAAGTGTGGTCCATGGAATTCTCCTGAAAATACTGTGCATTGATGTGCATATTTTTCTCACTGTGAAAATCTTGATTTTGCCACGGACGCAAGAAACGACCACTACAATTAAACCTTTCGATAACTTTTGTCGGATGCAGTTCGAAAACGAATTTTGGTCGGAAGAGAAGTGTACAAGGTTTTTGGTTGTGAAGCAGGTAGATGAGGGCTTCGCCTAGAGTAACCACCTATTGCAACTTATTCCATCAAACGTTAGAGCTCTTACAATTTGTTGACGTTTGTGACCCGATCCTTGATATCACATCCCTTCAAGTCGTGTCCATTTGCTTTATGTCGGAGTTTGAATGAATTATTATTGTCGTGAATTATTTCGCTATACTGTGGATTGTAACGTACCTCCAAGGCTGCGTTGCATTTGTGGTTTTTATATCATCACACACGCACTTAACCGCTTACACCTTGCACAATATCGGCGGTCATGGATGACTGTACCCTCTATCCCTTTACTTTTTCCGAACAGAGTGCTTCCGAAGGGAACCAATTCTTACGCTCTTGAATAATGCACATCATAAGCGACTTGCTGATGGTCAGTCCTTTACTTTTATACCACTGCACGATTATTGAGAGAATGTACCTTTCTTCTAAAATTTCAGCTATGTACCCCTGCCATATACCAGGAACTTTTTTTTGCTACAGCGGGAGCGTAGCAACGCCATACTCTACCCACAACAACCCCACACTGCTACTACTATACAATACAATGAATAGGACCAATATCAGATCGTCTCATCTTCATTGAATCTGTCTTCTGTAACTGATGACGTTTTGCCGAGTGTAGGTGTATTAATTACGAATTTCTCATGTTTTGTAAATTAATTTTATACCAAATTTATTTCGGCATTAAGTTTAATTTGCATACATGTTAAAACACAAGTCTAAATTTACTAGGACTATGTCTTTTGTTTTCAACTACTTGTGAGGATACAGTTGTGAGTTACTGGAAAATCTTAAACGAAACTGTAAGCTAAAAGTTTACCAAATGAACTACAAGTTTTGTTTCCGTAGTAAACGAGAAACTTGGTGTAAGAAAAATCAACAATGTTTTGACAGTTATATTAATTCATTTCCGGGGCAGTATCCACAATTAGAGGAGTAAGCTTATACACTCTATTATCAATAGGTGTCACAATATTAAAAGGTTAAATCACGTAAGAATTAACAAACTATTCTTAAGGTATCACTAGAGTCTTGAACGCAGTTATTACTATGGAAATTGCGCACAGCATACTGGTAGACTTTTTGAAATCCAATACTTTAGGAAAAAGCACTTTACTGTCTATTTAAATGGCTCACTAGGAAAGCACAATAGTATAAAGTACTATATTGGGTATTATCTCTTTTGAGACGTTTAAAATCGTTAAATGCATTTATGAAATTTTGGAAAAGAGAATTGGTTTTGATCACATAATGTGATTATTCGATTCTCTCTTTTATAATCAGAAGTTTACAACTAAATACTTATTGAGATGAGCGAGCCAAAAAGAGGAGCAGGCATTTCTTTTAAAAGTGTAAAAAAAGTAAAAAAAACTAAGTTTCGGGGCACATTTAAAACAAAAATTCATGTGTTAGAAAACATATGCATGCGTCCTACTGCGTGACACTAGCTACTGCAACCTATCCCGGGTTAAGCAGGTACACTGCAAAAATAAAACCTATTACGCAGGCTTATAATGTTAATATTGAGATTTTAACAGTAGATGTAATAGACCTTGTTTTTTTTTTTAAAAAAAAAAAAAAGAATTACATTGAAACTCTTGATAAAGCTTGAATTATAAACACTCAAGCTGCAACTCGTGGCCAAGGCACCAACACAAAATACCCTTCCTCAGTAAAGCACAAAATCTAGAACAAAGTACTATCGATCTACTCAATTTATTATTAATCTTTGTCATGTAAAATTGTTTTGATAGTTCGTAGAGGCGTCACTTAGGGTTGTAGCCCCTCCCTTGTGTTTGGGTATATAAACGCCCTAAAATGTAAAGGAACTTCTCAAAAAGACAAGTTTAAACAGACATAAAACATACTGAAAAGTAAAGAAAAATACTCTATTATACTTTTTCCATTTCGATTTTTGTAGGAGTTCGGAACTAAATTTTTAATTAAAACAATTACTTGTAATTTACTACGCAATATGGGTTACTCAATTTACTTGTCTGTTGTAGTATTTAACTTGTCACCGACCTCATACAACAAATCGAAAATGATTAAAAGATATTAAGAAGTTTTTTTCATTTTTACTTATAGTGCGTTTTTATGCCCGGCGTTTATCTTCGTCCTCTGTAAAGAAGTTTATATCTATAAAATATTTTCCTTTCATATTAATACCACTCAAGAATAATTCTGCGTTACATCAGCATGGAGTTACAATTGGATTGCCGAGAACCCCTGAGCGGTTCCTGTCCAACATTGATTATACTTACCATAACAGTGATTCTCAAAGGTTTGGCACACAAGTATACCACCAATTTACTGGCCTGTCTTGTGCCGCGCCGCGATAATATAAATTTGTTTATTAAAATGGTAAAATAAAGGAAAAGTGAAATGAAATTAGATATCTTTAAGACCGTTATTTATTAATACAAGAGAAACAGTACATTGTAAGTAGAAAATAGGAATTCTTAGAGGTATCGAGTCTGTTTCCTTGAGAATATCTAGCTTTGGCTATTTTAGAAATAATTAATTTGTTTTATTTTTACTTTGAGTTTGTGTCGGTGACTTGTTAATTTTCTACACACTTGTTATATTTGAGTACTTGTAGTAAGCAGCAGCGTAAACCAGAGCAGTGTGCTCTTTCAAAATGTTTTTTTTTTTTTTTAAGAATTATTATAGTAAGAGTGTTTGTAGGCATCATTTTGTGTTTTCTTTCTTGGGTATTTCTGAGTCGTTTGGCTCTGTACATGGCCGAATTCGATTTCTAGAAGTACCAGATTACTGGATAGTTTGAGTTATCGAACAAGCAACACTATTTCAAGTGTACACTCTGATCTAGAAGAGTTATATATATTTAGAATCGCCATAAAAACTGAGTTTGTGTGTCAAAGATTAGGTGCCATTGTCCAGTGGTTGAAGAGGAATTGGCGGAATTTTAGTAATAGCATTGTTTGTAAATGGCCACTTATGAATATCTGGAGCTAGTTTACACTCAATGCTACGCAGTACGTTGACAGGCAGTCAAGTGTCACTGTTAGTCGCACGTCTCTATACACATATTCACTGAATGTCCCTGACAAGTGTGCACGAGTGGCAGAAGAGATTCCGCAAGAGATTCCGCACACATCACTGCTAGACGATTTGCGCCCGGGACAGGCCCATCAAGCCATTACGCCTGATGTGATTGCGCGGATTGATGGTCTGATCCGGGAAAAGCGAAGAAGAAATTCGTGTTCAGGTTGCCAATAGCCATGGCTCCGTGCATGCCATTATCAAAGATCAACTGTAGTTTCGAAAAAAATTGCGCACAGTGGGTTCCGGATCAACTGACGGAGGGACAAAAGATTGACAGCATGTCAGTCATCTGCAGCGGTACCACGAGGAAGAATATGCGTTTCTGTCACGACCTGAAGAATGATATTCGTGGACGTCTGTTTCAGTCGGACGAAGAAGTGCAAGAGTGGGTGAGGTTGTGGATCCGTCAGCGACCTACCTCTTTTTAAAAGACTGGAATTGATCGTCTCTTCTCCCAGTAGGATAAATATATTAACACTTCTGGCAATTACTTTTGAATAAAACAAATTTCATTGTCACTTTGCAGCGGGTGTTCGGTTTTCATTTGGCTGCCCCTCATAGCTCTTATAGATCTGAGTGTCCACTTGAAATATTGTTAATTATAAGTCTTATGTAGAGAAGTCTTGTTTATTTCTTATAATAGTTATTTTCGTTTGAAGTGTTGTCACTTTTTGTGCTACGAAGAGCAAATAGTCATTTGTATCAATATTTGCAGTGCACTGCTTAAACGGTAGGGTCTCTCGCGTCAATTGTAACCATATCCGATTTTTACCTTTACCTGGATGTATATATGTATTAGTTGGACTGAATGTGGGCAGTATTAGTTACATATGTCAGACAGCATATATGTTGTAGGAGTCAGAATTACCAAAGAGGGAAGATTAGAGCATGTCCTTTATATTAATTTGTAAGGGGCTTTACGTTTTAGTATTTTTAAAGGTTTGAGACTATTTTACTTCTGAATGTGAGTCAATGTGGGGTATTACGTGTTTCGGAACTTGAACTTCGTTTGTCTAACAAGATATAGTTATTCTGAAAAGGTATGGTGGCCTTAATAGTCCTTGTGCCAGAAGCCAAAAAGCGATGATTTGGTATAAAATGGGGGGACCAGATGAAACTTTCAGCACTTGTACACAAACATCTACAGAGCACGAAAATACGTGGGAGACATTCCAAAAAGGTGGATTTTCAAGATGGCGGCCGACGCTATTTATTAAAATCAACGTATCTCGGCTACGAGTTATCTGATTTCGATCATTCCTTTTTTAAATAAAAGATATTTTTATTGGTTACCTTTATGTTTATTAACAATATTTTCGTAAATCTAATAGTTTTTCAGTTAAATGTAAAAAGTTTCATTTTAGCCTAAAATATTTTCTTATTTAATATTTAGCTCTGAAACGACTGGTTTTAGATAAACCTATGTCCTTACACAAAATATAGCGTGTAACCTAGACTTTAATTTTGAAAAAAGATTAATTAAATCCGACAAGTATAACCAGAAATATGGACAATTGTTTGAAATTTTCTGCAGTACGAGTTAGCATTATGGAGGCACTAATGCGTGTAGAAGCTACATGAAGATTAGGTATAAAACAGGGGGACCAGATAAAACTTTCAGCACCTGTACACTGGCATGCGTAGAGCACGAAAATACGTGATAGACATTCAAGAAATGTAGCCATCCAAGATGGCGGCCGACGCTATTTATTAAATTCAACATATCTCAGCTACGAGTTATCCGGATACGAGTTATATGAGTTTAATTTAAAAAAAGATGAATTAAATCCGACAAGTATAACCAGAGATATGGACAATTGATTGAAAATTTCTGCAATGCGAGATAACATTACGGTGGCACTAATATGTGTAGTTGCTACATGATGATTTGGTATAAAATGCAGCGAACAAATGAAACTTTCAGCTCTTGAACACTTGTCTATGAAGAGCACGAATATTGGTGATAGATATCACAAAATGGTAGGTATTCAAAATGGTGGCTATCGCCAATTCTCAATGTTACAAGATTAAGATGATTCCTTTTTTTTAAATGAAAGTTCATTTCTTGGCCTTCAATTGTTATTAAAAGTAATATTTTCATAAATATGATAGATTTTTTTTGTTAAATTAAAAAGGTGCATTTTAACCTAAATTATTTTATTTAATATTTACTTAACTATACTAAGCCTTTGTTTATTAAGTGAAATTAAAAATAACAAACAAAATGTTTATTATTTTCTTATTTAAGGTCTTATTAGGAAACGATATTTTTTAGATAAATATTTGCTTTCAAAATGCTGCTGAACGGCGGTAGGTTAATGGTTTAGCGCTCACCTCTGATGATAGGGGTTGTCGGTTCGAACCCTGCTCCTGTTATATGGACTTTGTGGTGGTTTAACACAGTATGCGTGGCTTTTCTCGGGCTTCTCCCGTTTCCTCCCAGTTTCTTTATTCCACCAATTCATCTCATCATCCATCCTGTCTGACCGAAAGTTGCCTAAAGGTGTTAAAATTAAATTCAAAAGACGCTTCTTTTAACATATACTTTTATTTGAGGAAAAGGGCTATAATATCCGATAATCTGGACCTTAGAAATCACTACTAATAAAACGTTTGGTTTTCTGTTGTACTGTACAAACAGGTTAAAGCAAGTAAATGCATTGTGATAGGCGTTAGAAACTACCTGACAGTACTTTATATTGGCCAAAGTTTCTCAGAAATTTATTAAGAAGTGGCACCAGCTGTAATAAGATTCCATTCAGGTCAGGCTGTGACAGTGTAAATGCATCTGCAGGACAAAGAAAGATTAAAAGGTTTACAGGAACAGCACAAAATAATGTCACAACATTTAGAAGCATATGAATCGAGTGAACTGTTCCAGATGAGTTATTCAAGACACTTGGAAATTTACTTGTGACATGTATTCCAAGAAAATATAAATTGGAAGTGCCAATGAGCTGCGATGAAATTATTTACATCTAAAGGCGGGTGAAGTCGTTTGCTGCTAACTACCATCATGCAAGGATACATTGGCACGCGCAAATATCCAGATAGGGATTTAGATACGAAGACTTGGAAAATACGCTTAAGTATAACAGAGGTTGAAGAGTAAGAATGGAAAAAGGACAGCGAAGGAAAGCTATGCATAAATTTGATCGCCGGAGCATTTGCACCAGAAACTGTTGTAGTTGCCATCCTGTGTTGCAGTTGTTACAGAAATACGCAGTAATTGCTCTGGTTCAGATTATTAATTAGCGAATTATTGTTTTATTCTTCAAATAAAACCAGTGTATTTTGCAAAAGCATTTATTTAGACAAACATAGTCTAAATAAGATACATTTTTTAGAAAATATTATCCAAATTTAAATAAGAAAATATTATGCATAAAATTTTGTTTTTCCTGCTCTTTTGAAAAGAAATTTTCGCCTAAACCTAAAATCTGCCTCAAAAATTTAATAAGAGTGATTTCGGTTAAAATTCACATTTTTATATTTAATTGAAAACATATTAGATAGATGAAGATGTTGCTCCTTGAACTCAAAGAAATTATCTTTAATTTTAAAAAGGAACCATCGAAATCGGATAACTTAGAAACGAGGTATGCGATACGGATATATGTTCAATTGAAAATTGACGATAGGGACCATTTTGAATGGCCGCCATCTTGGATAGCTACATTTTTAGAATGTCTATCACGTATTTTCGTGCTCTATACGTGCCAGTGTACAAGTGCTGAAAGTTTCATCTGGTGCCCCTGTTTTATACCAAATCTTCATGTAGCTTCTACACGCATTAGTGCCTCCATAATGCTAACTCGTACAGCAGAAATGTTCAAACAATAATTGTCCATATCTCTGGTTATACTTGTCGGATTTAATTGATCTTTTCTTTTAAATTAAAGCCTAGGTTACATGCTATATTTTATGTAAGGACATAGGTTTATCTAAAACCAGTCTTTCAAAGTTAAATATTAAATAAGAAAATATTTTAGGCTAAAATGAAACCTTTTTACATTTAACTGAAAAACTATTAGATTTACGAAAATATTGTGAATAAA
>JAGDQP010004345.1:29287-49130 GCA_022664845.1 Lepisma saccharinum
CGTGTTCGTATTTAATGTTCATGATTAAAGTTCAACATATTTTATATTGTGTTACTCTAAATTACCGAATGAGATAATTCTTGCGTCATAGGAAGAAAGTAGGAAAATCAGCCTTTATAATTTGTTCGTTGTGTGCGATGATTGAAATGTTGAACGACTGTTGTATATTTAAGTATGTTTGGCAGCGGAGCTGTCGGTATTAATTTTGCTGTGGAGGTAGATTTATTTTTAACTACCAGGCAAATCAAGTATGATTCAGTAATATGCTAAGAAATGTACGAGCAGATAATTCACATAGTGGGTCAATCTCTTGTGGCCGTATTCTTTTTGAACATCTAAATTCCCCTTTGAAATTATTCAGTGTGATTGGTAATAATAGTTACATATTTCAAAGATTGCACTCAAAGTTAATTGTGAAGAAAAGTAATTGGATTTTTGGTAAAGATTGTGGCACATGTTTGAACAGCGACAAATTGTAGGCGGCTTTAATGATCAACCTAAATGTCCGAGCACTACATTAGTAAGGCACTAAAATAAATAAATAGTATTGTATGTGTTAAGAGTTAGGTATATTATCGTTATTTGCACTTGTTACGAATATTGTGCTTGTTGATCAGACTTCAGGATATTGAGAATAAAAGTGTTGTTAACATTCAATTCGTGAGTATGTGTTCATGTCTTAGTCTTCCAAGTAGCAGAATAATATTTATGTTCTACACAGCGCTTCTAACGTGAAGATTCTATTTCCCTAGTTGTGTCGGCTTGGTATGATTGTGGCATTAACTTTAGTTACAGTTATTCCACGCCAGTTACATAACAACATGTCAGTGTACAAGTGCTGAAAATTTCATCTGGTCCCCCAAATTTATACCAACAACTTGTCTGGCACAAGAACTACAAGGCTATTAAATTTTGTTTTTATAAATTTTTTTCTTCCCCTCACCGTGAGAGCTGAAATTTGTTTTGTTCAGATTAAGTACAGTGTTATTGTCTATGATTTGGTTTCTCCAATTTCGTGGGTGCAATGTAGAAATAGTTTTTTTATATATATACTATACATTTCTATGTGTAGATCCAATTTGTGTTCAAGTTGTACGTTCGCATCATTTAAAGAGGTTTACCATCATAATGTTTACTTTCTCTCTGACATCATGCAGGATGTCGTGATTTAGTTGGTTGAGTTCCTGTGGCCTTTTTCTTACCCAGAACAAGACTAAGCTGTTTTTCCCATTTCGATTAGAATTTATTACAAAGGCTCTTCCTTTTACCAGTCAGTATCAGCGGATGTAAAGTTTCTGCCTCTAGCCGGACTTGAATCTGGATTCTTTAGTGGTGTCTACCTAAAGCCACTGAGCTCAATAAAGATGTCAACATTGTAGAAGGCAACTTTAATTGACCTTTTATTCTGATCTTTTCATTGGAAAGTTTTCGCACTGCCGATCATCACTGCCTCTAACGAACGATTTTTCTCTGTTTCAAAAAGACTGAAAACTACTTTCGGTCATTAATTTCTGACGATCGACTCGACTAGTTTATGATTTGGCTGTGAAACGGAAAGAGGTTAAGAAAACTTTCATTGACCATCTTGTTAATGATTGCTAAAATAAAGCCACGACCTTACCCTTTGATACATTAGAGCTTTTCATTTGATGCAAATAACACTTTACAAAAAATAAACGGTTAAAATTTCTTTATTTTTATATCAGATATGAGTATTAATTGTTTTTAACTATATCATATTAACAACGATAAAATGCATGTGAATCATGTACAGAGACTCCGCCAGGAGTTTCAGCTAAGGGGGTAGGTATAGTCAAAATTGGGAAGGTGAAAGTAAGGTTTTGCACATTTTCTCTTGATTTTTGACCGTATTTTTTTAAACAAATTGGGGTGCTTTCAAGGATTTGGAGGTGACATCCCCCCCAGGGGTTCTAGCGGAGTCACTGATCACGTATATGCAGAGTATGAAGTAAAAACTACGCTTGGAAATAGGTGGGATGCGCCAAGCGATATATCATATACGGTCTTTCCTAAATGATCTTCAGCCCCCGAGGCAAAAAACAAAAGTGACTCCACTTATGGCTGGCCAACAAAAAAATGTATGAGGGCCGAATGTGGCACTTGGACTTCATATTGATAAAGCATGCCCTGAAATATTTGGATTTAAGTAAGGGTACATAAATAATAAATGAGTCAGGTAAGTAAACAGGTATAGAAATAAAAACTGCTTCTAGATGGCGATTTTTTAAAATCATGTATCTTTCTAAAGTTCACTTACCTCGAACTACTTTATACCAGAATTTTGTTTATGTGTAAATTGTGGATGAACTTTCTTTTAAAATTCCTGGTTGTCCTTAAATTATTTGCAAATTATACTTTGCATTTAAATGTCTCCACATATGTCGCTATATTTTTCCCCCATGGTGAATACAATGGAACTATTAAACTCATTGTTATGGTAATAGCAATGATAACATTAGAAGAGAGTGTTTGAATATAAGAAGACATTAGCGAACACGGTATTACAAAAGAGACAATGATTGTTAGATGGCAGGACAAGTAATTATATATTCACAGAAGGTTAACAAACAGGACTAAAAATTATATTCCTTTTGTAACAAAATTAGCTGCAATTTTATTGTTTCAATTCTAACTCAAATTCCAGAAATGTAGTTCTCTGCTGTTATATAGTAAAATGCACTACATTTGAACACAATTGTAGTAACTTTTAAGAAATTTGGCGACAAATAAAAAGCTCAAGATAAACGATGTATGATTTAGGATGGCAATTACTGAAGACATTTATGTTTTTTGGAGAGGGAATTGGGTTGAAGTTCAAAACTTTATGACCAATTCCTTGTACTAGTTTGATATAACTGACGTAAGAAGAGCATTTTATCTTTCACGCCGTAACTATCTTCAAACTCGATGTTTCACTAATTTCTTTGATTCTTCGGACCTGTCGTAACGTGCAACATAATGATTCTGATACGTATTACCTTTGGAAGTATAGGGTGGGCAGAAATGGATGAAATCGAAGGTCTTTCTTGTAGTCACAGTCCTACAAAATAATTGGTAGAACTACAAAAATGTATCATTCAAAGTTTAAACTCTGGGAAGAAAATATGCTGTTACATAAATAAAATGGAAACACGTCAAACTGATTAACTGGAATTCTTATTGACTTCACAGTAAACTATTTTTTCTCATTGTGATTTGTAGCGAGATGATTTCTTATCACACTACAAAACTTGGTTAAGTCCTAAGGGACAATATAATTGTGTTACCTCAGAGACTTTTTCAATGTGTATCTGCAATATTGATCGATCACAGCGCCAGCAGAATGCCAGCGGCGGAAATTTGAATTGTCAGTCATTCTGGCGGAAATAATGGTAGAGAACAGTACGATGGTGACGTGATTCTATTACGTTTGATTTGACGGTTAGAAATTTTATTCTTTTGTTCAAGCTGATTTGTGTAAGTTATAGAAAAGAAGGTGTGCTAATTTATTACCAAATGGAAGAAAAAGTGTGTTTTCCTTCGATATTTTGTGAGAAGTTTGTAATGGTTGATCTGAGAAGCAAGACGCATGCTACAGCTGGAAGTAATCATTCTGAAGAATAGTATCCTTCAGGTGGTTCAGAATATAGAGTTCTTAAACGAAAGAATATCGTACGTTACGATAGGTACTCGATGGGGCAACACGGTTTTATTAAACATCTATGCTCCGACCGAAGTGGCTACTGATAACGACAAATGTATATTCTACGATGAGCTAGAAAGGCTGTTCGACCGAATGCCGAAGCTTAATTGGAAAATTGTGTTCGGGGATTTCAACGCAAAGATAGGGAGGGAAGAAAAATATAGGCCTACTATAGGCAAATACAGCCTTCACGAAGAGACCAACAACAATGGAGATAGACTGATAACTTTCGCGATTTCTAAAAGCCTACTGGTAAAGAGCACGTACTTTGAACACAAAGACATACACAAATACACATGGGTATCCTCGGATGGCAAAACTCTCAACCAGATCGATCACGTATTAGTAGACAGACGAAGACACACCAACATAATGGACGTTAGGTCGTACAGAGGAGCGGAACGTGACACCGACCATCAATTAGTGATCACAAAAATAAGAAAAAAGTTATTTGTCGCGAACAGAGAAAGTAAGGGGTCAAAACAACTGAAATTCGAAGTTAAACGATTACATAATCCGAGCCTAAAAGCAGATTACCAACACAAACTCTCAAATAGGTTCGAAATCCTAGTCGACTCGAGTAATAATAATGAAATTGATGAAAGTAAGATGTGGGAGTCAATTCGTGAAACAATTAAGAGCGCAGCGAAGGAACGTGTGAATGAGATTAAACAGAAACGTAGTACGAGTGAGTCAGCTGTACGACTTTGTTTTAAAAACGCTCTTTTAACAGTACGACAAATGACACAATTTATAGACGGTGAATTTGCTATAAAAAAGTGCTGCAGCCGAAGAACTGTGTCTTGAATATACTCGAGTTTAAAGACACTAGTTTATCGTCGTTCACGGTTATTCGGCTTATTAGAGACCTTGACAATAATGTAGAAGAACAGTTAGTGGAAATAGACCAGCATTTCATGTGTTATTCTTTGTCATGATTCAGTATCATGACGAACAGATATTGGAAAAGGAATGTCTCTGGACTTCAAGAATGATATTAAGAATGATACTGTATTTGTAGAGAACTGCAAAAAAGAATTTGGAAATATGCCGTCAGGAACCTGACCCAGGGATTTTATCCCGGACCTTCCTACTGTGACACCAACTTCATTCCAATACGTCACACACTTATTCCCAACCGTTCGCGAACTTATTTTTTGTTATTTCTGCCAGTACCCGCGTGTACAGGCTAATATTGTGTGTATGAATGTGTTTGCATGTGTGTGTGTGTTGAATTTATTTCAGATCTATAGGCATCATAGACTCTGGTCGGGATAAGGTGGGGGAGAGGATATTGGAAGGGAGTCGCCAGGGTTTATTTTTTTATATACTATCCTGACATTTGCCTCGTATGATTTAAAATAAAACAGGCTAAAGATAACCGTCCGGTGAATGTGGCTGTGGATGTGTTAGCTACTGTACATGGTATTACCTGTACAAATGTAGAATAAGACCTTGCTTCTGCTATGTTGTTCACACTTAACAATTCTCCAATATCATCACACTGAGCGGCTATTACTCAGTAGTAGAGTGCTAACTTAGTATCCGGGAGCTCGTGCGTTCAATTCCAGCGGCCGACAATCCTGACAGAGATTTCTCAAGGTTTTGCTCAGTCGCAGCAGTCAAATACCGGTATGTACTTTCTAATTTGGTCCTGACCTACACCTTTTCACATCATTTCCACCTGAGCTCTAAATGTCTAAAGGCCAAATATAAAATTGAATTAATTTTACAACCTCTGTATCATGTACAATCTTCGCATTGTTTCGTCACATTTTTTAAAAAAATCTTTTGTTTATTACATATACATTTAAGACTCGAATATTTGAGTGTATCTTTTTGTTTCGTGCAGGATGACAAAAATGACGGTCTGGCAACCCTTTACTAGACCACTCTCCACGAGTCTGGCGCAAGAAGCAAGTTGCTATGACGTCATTGAGCATTTGAGTTGTTGTTGACTGACGTAAGTAAAAAGGAGCTTCGGAATACTAGCAGGAGGTCTGTTGGTCAGTTGGTTAGACAGTTGCAGGTCATCATGGGATGATTCAAACTCAGAACTGAGTCCACTACTGGCATCGAGCCTGCAAGAGGCTAATTCACCACCTGAAATTCTATTGGGCGCTGCTGCTCTAGCCGCCTGTACTAACCATCTTCAGGAAATGCCTTGCATTTAAATCCACTTGCCCTCCTTCAAGCTGACGGGTAGTGAATCTTGATTGGATACTTCTTGCATTAATTCTGTCTACGTCATCGTCACTTGTTTATATATTTATTGTATTATTTTCCATAGCGAAGTCCACAAAGGTCTTCTCGCACATAAGGTCTTGTTATGTTTTGTACGTTATGAGCAAGTAAAGCCATCTACTTTAGAAGCTGTATTTGTTATTTATAAATCTACACCACCTTACGTCTTTGAGCTACGCCTGGTACTTATTCCTTCATTTTAACCTCCTTGTTAAATGTTCAGTTTTTGGTCTAAGGAATGTCGGAATAGTACAACACTACAACTGCTGCTACCTGAAGAGGTAATTCTGGGATAAATGGCAATACAGATGTGATGGGCAATGCTTCTATTTCTTTCAGTAGCAGCCAAGTTAGAATGAAAATTTGTAAGCGGCAAATCTTCCCTCCTAATTATAGTTTGCAGAATACGTGCATTTAATTATTAATTAGTTACTACCGACAGAAATGAAAATTTTAGTCATCTCACCCACGTGACCGTCTAATTCAATCTACCAGAATAATTATATATATATATATATATATATATATATATAATAAAATAAATCACAGCCATATTCAATCCACTAGTGGATGAGGCCTCTCCCCGAAGGAAGGAGTTGGTCTACTGCTTCCACGCTGACCAGTCGGGTTGGGAGAGGAGAGCCGAAGCTCTCACTGTGATCGCCACTGTCTTTTATTCACAGCAGCTCCCCAATTGTCCTCACGATGCTGGGTCAACACCGAAATTTTTTGAGCCTCCACCGGGCATCGAACCCGGGACCGCTCGCATTGAAGTAGAGCGCGCTACCGATTAGGCTACGCAGAGCTCTCTCTCTCTCTCTCTCTCTCTCTCTCTCTCTATATATATATATATATATATATATATATCCCAGAATCATCATCATTTTCAGCCGCTTTCTATTTACTGCTCGACAAAGGCCTCCTCCTGTTATTTCCATATATCTCACAAGTAAAGTACCCGAAGTGAGGACTCGAGTTGCTCATCAAGTGATACCTTAAATTGAAGCTAGTGACGAGTATAGTACACCTGTGAAATCCTAGCTACAGAGCTCCAGAAATAAAAAGGTTATGGCGGGTCAAAGTTCAAAGAGAAAGCAAATTGTATTGAAACAAGTCACAACGAAAGGCAGAACAAAAGTCAGAAGGACATGGTTTTGAATTGAAATGCGATTCATGTGAAGGAAAGAGGCACGTACAAAGTACTACACATTGATACAATCAATATGTAAGTCGTCAATGAAGGCGTGTGATAAGCAGATACTTTGCTCACAATGAGCACACTTGACAAAAGAGATGTTCTCACATGAGGTCTTGTAACACTCGTCACGTATATTAGAATCAAAACAATAATCCAATGGAGAAATCCAGGGTTCGGGCTCCTCATCCAAGTAGCCGCTTTTGTAAAACGCAAACCTGGTAATGTTGCGAAAGCGCGAGGCGCTGAATTGGAAGAGAGTGAAGGACTGCATTCGTAAAATGTTATCCCGATGCCAGAGATTAATTTCCGAGGAAGCGATAACTGTGTCAGTAATGAACCTGATAAATGATTTATATGGGCGGAAGGAGTAAACATCAAGTGGTTGGATGAAACCAGTGCAACCACCAGGAATTAAACGTTTGAACAGTGTTATATGATTAGGGCATAATTCATTTGATACGTTATCATCCTTATTTGCACTCCATGAATCCAGCAAAAGCAAGACTTTATCACGATCGGCAGGCAGGCTATTCCAGAATACAGAATAAAACTCTTTTAAATCACTTTTGTGGACATCAGAAGCAGCTAAATTCGCTTTCTATTTGAACTTTGACCCGCCATAACCTTGTTATTACTGGAGCTCTGCAGCTAGGATTTCACAGGTGTACTATACTCGTCACTAGCTTCAATTTAAGGTATCACTTGATGAGCAACTCGAGTCCTCACTTCGGGTACTTTACTTGTCAGTCTGATGTTCTCCTCATCCATGTAGCTCCTGAAAAACGCTTGATTTCATCTACCCACCTTGCATTTGGACGTCGTCCCGGTCGTTTCTTTTCTCTAGGAATCCATCATACATTTGTTGTCCGCCTTCCATCTGTTCGTCTAGCTATGTGACTAGCCCATTTCCACTTAATCTTCTTTGCAGTCTTGATTACATCCTCTACCATTGTGCACGTATCCATTCATTTGTCTTCCTGTTATTCCTAGCATGTATCTCTCCATTTTTCTTCGTGTTACTCTTAATATTTGCGTCGTTTGAGCATTCACTGTCCAAGTTTCACAGCCGTACATCATCACAGGTAAGACACATTGATTATAAACTTGACGCTTCAGACACATTGGTAGTTTGCTTTAGAAAATAAAATGTAGTCTATCAAACAAACTTCACGTCATTTTACATCACCTATTTATTTCATCCGTCAACTTGGAATTCTATGTTTTGAGCTGGCCTAGGTAAACAAAAACATCAACTATGCCTACTGTCTCTAAATTAATCTTTATTTCGTTCTTTTCAGCATGTTGTTTGTACATTATTTTGTTTTACTTAAATTCATATTAAGGCATATTTTCGAACTTTCATTACTCAGTTTTACATTCTGGTTTGTAGTTCTTCTGCACTTGAAGCAAACAGGACTATATCATCAACGAATCATAGGTGATTAAGGTAATCGCCATTGATTTTTATTCCAACATCATCCCAGTTTAAATTTTGGAACAGACTCTCCAGCACCGCAGAAAACAGATTTGGAGAAAGTGAAATTCCTTTTGCCGGTATGGCCCTATTCCAACTTTAATTTTTTCACTTCCTTGATTCAATCTAATGACCGTTGTAGCAGTCCAATAGATGTTTTGCAGTAATTTGATGTATGCACTTTCGATGCCTTGAATATTATGAGATTTAAGTACTGCAGCTAAGAAGACCGAATCGAAAGCCTTTTCAAAATCTATGAATCCCAAATATAGTGGAAGTTCATATTCATTAGTCCAGAACCAAACTACGAATTTTGGACTTTAATCAAATCCTTTAACAAAACTAATCTGAAAACGATCAACAGACCTTTACATGGAGCAAATGGACTCGTCTACACTTCCAATGATAAAGCAGAAGTACTGGCCGAGCATCTGGAAACCCAATTCATGGTTAATGCCGAACCTTACGATGAAGACACCATCACAGAAGTTCACCGTTATTTGAATCACAAAACGTTTGATCACCCTTTCGACCCTACAACGTTAATTACTCCACGTCAAGTACAACATGCTATCAAAAGACTCCACAATTGTAAAGCTGCATGACCTGATAGAATTTCTCCACAAGCGCTCAAACATCTGCCAAGGAAAATGTTAGTCTTGATCACCCGAATATTTAATGCAATTCTCCAACATGGTTACTTTCCACCCCAATGGAAACTAGCAAGAGTGGCAACCATACCCAAGCCCGGTAAAGATCTACTCTACCCACAAAACTATCGTCCAATCAGTTTGCTCTGCACAATCAGTAAAGTTTTCGAACGATTAATTCATATCCGCCTATCAGAACATGTACAAGCTCGAAATTTACTACCCAATCACCAATTTGGCTTCAGAACTAAACATGATACCACTGCACAACTTGTTCGCGTAGTTGAAGAAATCACGCTTCAGTTTAACAACCGATGTCACACTATTGGTATCTTCTTGGACACCTCAAAAAGCATTCGACCGGGTTTGGCACAGCGGACTACTTTACAAATTAAGCATTCTAGGATTCCATGATCAATATCTCCGTTCGCTACAATCATATCTACAAAATCGCAGCTTCTATGTCAACTACCAAGGTTCTGATTCTACCATTCACCCAATCACAGCAGGAGTTCCTCAAGGATCAGTATTAGCACCGTTACACTTTAATTTATATACCTCAGATATACCGACTCACCTTCATACTAAGCTAGCCACCTTCGCTGATGATACCGCCATCTTTGCATCATCCCGTAATCTCCGATACTCACATCTTTACGCACAGTGTCACCTAAATTCTATTGAAACATGGATCACGAAATGGGGAATGAAATTAAATGCGGAAAGGACAACCGTAGTTCATTTTCCCAAAAGATATACAGGCATCCTACAACCACTCACCCTTTTCGGCATCCAACTTCCATATAGCAATTCAGCAAAATATCTTGGAGTTGAACTTGATCGTACCTTACTATTCCAGCCACATCTGAAAGCAGTTGCCACTAGAGCACTAACCAGACTACTAGCACTCTATCCGATCCTCCATAGTCGAGAATTAACGCTGAAAGCAAAATTGAAGATACGTATATGTCATGATGATTCGCTCTATTTTAATTTATGCTGCTCCCGCATGGCAACATGCAGCGAAATCTCACCAGCTACAACTACAACGGATTCAAAATCGTGCGGCAAGAATGATAACTGGACATAGTAGAGATACAAGAATTGCTCAGTTGCATGAAGACCTGTCATTACCATTACTCACCGAAGTCATTGAAACCAATTGTCGTACATTCTGGCACCGCATAACCACCTCACCTTATCCTACCTTACATACTATTGGAACCGCACAACCTCTCCGCCATACCCATCGAATGACTCATCCCACATAATCCTACTAATAACAACTCCGATTACCTGTCATAAATTCATGATCAATCCTCTTTTTATGGAAGGACTTTTAAACATCTAGCCTCACTGACAATCTTAAACATCTTAACCTCGCTACAGAACTCCCTTCCTCCAACCTCGTCAACAACCTAAATAAATCATTATTGTAAAATATTGTGTTTTGCAATTATGACTAACTCCTCACTTTTCACAATCATTGCCTTAGGGAAGCGACAGTTGCTCTCTAATCAATATCGACATAACATTCATCCCGCCAACTACAAATCAATTGGAAGGCATGAGCAAACAATGCTCGAAACTTCACATCCCACCCCGACATTTACTCTGACTGACTGACTGATTAGTCCTTTCCGTTCAATGTTTGTATATGATGTCATTGTGCTGAATCTAAGACGAAATCCGGCTTGTTCCCTTCCCTGGTTAAAATCTAAGTCCCGTTCAATACGATTGAAAATAACTTTGGTGAACATTTTGTATATAACTGACAGTAAACTAATTGGTTTCACCAAAGATCCGACACACAAATGAGTTTATTTGTTTTCAAGCCGCCTCTCAGGAAGATTATAACAAGTTAAAAGCATACTGTCAGCAAACTGACGTTCAATTCACCACCGATGTTCCTAAGCAAGATAGGCCATATAAAGTTGTCATCAGGAAGCTACCAACTGATACAAGCACTGAAGATATTTACCACGAGCTTCAAGAAAGGAACTATCCAGTACTTGACGTCAAACAAGTGTACCGTAGAGAACCATCATCGAAATTACTTGCCTTTATTTTTGGTCACTCTTCAACGAAATTTTAACATTCAAAAGTTGTTTCAAGAAGAATATTTATGTCACTACCGTATTATCATTGAACAATACAGGCCAAATAAACTTCTACAATGTTATCGCTGTCAACGATATAATCACACTCAATTCACTTGTTTTATGAAACCGAGATGTGTCAAGTGTGCAGGCGCCCACCTGAGCACAGACTGCCCAAAAGAGGACCGCACTACGCCTGCCAAATGTGTAAACTGCAAGGAAGATCACCCAGCCAACTACAAAGGATGTTCCTTCTTTAATAAATACAAATGTTATCGCCATTCAGTTCCTGCAAGTCAAGATGTTCCTGTTACTACTGTGCTACCTCAAGAAAAATCTCCTGCCTCAGTTTCCAAGATAGAACCGCAGAATTCTGCTGACATTAACACTCCGAAAACTAATACTTCTCTTTCGAACAGTCCGAATTTTGTTCAAATCATGTAGAAAATTACACCTTTTGTGCAACATCTCAGCTTTGAAGCCGTTATGAAAATCATTGCAAATGGATTCGTCATTGGAATTACCAAAATTCAAGAAACACAAGGTACTACTGCCATTATATTAATCCTTATTGAAGCCGTCACCAGCATTCTTCAACTTAACAATAAATAAATAAGACTTTGTTCGTCACTTCAAGAAATAATTATTAAAAACAGAAATATTTTCAAATGGAATAACTTAACATCTATTGTGATTCAAGTTCATCGGTCAGTTGACATCTACCATGATCCTTTCTTCTCCGTAATACATGGAATCTCAAACAATCGCCATAAAGAATAACCTACTGAAGTCGTCATTAAGAACATTTTACTGTTCTCGTCGTCAGTTTTTATTTCAAGAAAATTCTAAATTATACACTTCAAGTGCACAAACAGGTCGCGACAGTTGCGCCCTGTTCACTTTATATACTTTTTTACATCACGTCATTTGGAAGTCATGAGCATCAGCTCGATACTTCACGCAGAAACGCCATTACTCTGACTGACTGACTGATTGGTTTGTTGTTTTCGACGCGTTCTTTATCCACTTTCTTGTACAAGAAAATTATAACAGCATTATTGCAACTTAACAGTATTTCTCTCTTCCTCAGGCACATCGATAATAATTTAGCAAGTTCCTCTTTCATATTTTCACCTCCCCATTTAAACATCTCTGCTGTAAGTCTATTTTATCCTTGCGATTTTCCGTTCTTCATCCCTCGAAGTACTTTATCCACCACTTCTTCTTACATTATGTCTGGGACTTCTACATCATTTTCTTCTGAATCGTCAATCCTAGTTCTTATTCGGAGTAGTACAATTTTCTGTAGAAATTTTGACATTTTTTTATAGTTCCCTCCTTATTTCGTGTTACGGTCCGTCTGGTCTCTGATTTAGTTTCATATTTCCGGTTAATTAATATATCCTATATAATAATTATGGAAGGTATAAACAACTGCAACAATCGATGTGTCCAAGAACTGAAAACAAAAGCAACACTAAAATATAAGAAACTGGAAAGATCGATTATAAGTCAAAGGTAATATAAATCACCAAACAAGACGGTGCACTTTACAGCAAGCAGGTTTATAATAAGTTTCATAAGGTGCATTCCCAAGGTCCGCTGAAGAATTATTTTCTTTTTTTAAGTTTCTTTGATACTTATAGGATTCCTTTAGTCACTTGTTTACTCACGTGGTAGAGAAAGGCTGTCGTCATGCGCTAGTAGTTAAAGCTAGTGGGCTAGTTTCTTTCGTAGTGTGTTTCAGGAATCTACATCCCAAATAAAAGTATTTTGCTCTGGCGGTGATACGAAATTTTAAAAATGGACAGGTAAAAATAGTTGTTAAATTCTGAGTGAAGAGCAGACTGTTTCCTTACCTGTTTCTGTTGACTACCACGAGAAGAACAGCTTTGTAGTCATGCACTTTTCTTCTTTTGATGTCTCTTCACTTCCGATTAATACAGCGAATCCTTAATATTCTATATCTACTGAAAATTAACTTATAGTCATCAGAAAGTTTTTCTTTAAAATTTTTAAAATATCACCTACCACATTTATAGTCTTTCAGTGAAGATTTCGAAAGATTGATTCGTGCTAATATTTAGTTGCTGTAAATGAAATGACCACTTTGACGGCTGGTGGGTTAAGCACCTCAGCAACACAATACAGGGATCGACTCAGGTCAGGTGTATAAGGTCATAAACTCCGTATACGTCCAGAAAAGAGCCTGGGGTACTCAGATAGTCAGGAGGCAGTGTGTTGTTGAACAGGGTCGTACGAAAGTGCACCATGCAGAACACACAATTGCAAGTGATTTTTTCTTTATCAATTCAATGTGTGGTATTCTGCACATCAAGCCTCAAAGAAACATAACAGTACATTTGGGACAAGAATGACGAATGAACGCACCATACGCCGTTGGTTTGTCAACTTTCTTGGCAGTGACGCAACACAACATTGCAAAATGAATCCCGTGGACATCGACCAGTATCATGTTTGGGAGCTGCTCAGAAATACCGTGGAAACGAACACTAGTAAATGTGTTCGTGCCTGTGCAGACGAGTTGTACATACACAATACCACTGTCATTTTGCGGTAAGGTGAAAGCGTTGGACTCAATGATGACTCCGGCCAACAGAATCGCCGTCTGAAGGTATGCAGTTCTCTGAGTTTAAGTAATAAGCGGGAAAGTTTCCTGCTTCGGACTGCTACCGCAAGAATATGTTCGGCTTTTCGGAGTGCATTTGTACTAGAGTTTCTTTACATGAATGACAATTCCCATCAACATTAGTTTACAGCCGAAGGTATCCAGAATATGGACTGGTCAACGTACTCTCCGGAATTGAAACATACGGAACATTCCAGGTTCGCGCTTGTAAAGGCTACTGCTCCCTGAGCCTAATCACCAGCTCCTTTCAAGATATTTTCAGTATCTTCAAGATGTTTTGCTGTAGGGGTACGATACCTTGCCTCAAGCACTCCTCTTACAAGACTGGACACACTTGGTACCAACATAGCGGTACACTGTGTTGTATGGATTGCAATACCTGGTAACATACCGCATGCTGAGCTTCTGGCATCAACTGCCTGCTTCAATCCAACTTTTGTTATGTGGAATGCGTTTTCTTCCTGGATATGCCACCCCCTATATGCTCTGTGTTTACATTGCATCAGCAGATAGAGCTACAGAGTTTAGAACGATTGGTGGTGTTCAGCAGTTCAGTCGGCTGAAAGAGTGTGAATGAAAAAATCCCTTAATTAATTATCATGAATGTAGGTAGCGATCAGTAGATGGCGCAAACAAATTATATGTTACAAGAATGTTGATGCAAGACGAAAATCTTTTGCTTTTCCTACACTTGGGAAAACATATAGTAATAATTTCATTAAACTGCATAGAAACGTCTTAATGGTGTTTGCTGTTTTTGTGGAATGCCAATAACTTAATATGTGGACGTTTCTGTAGGTGCTCTTAGGAAATACTTTCAGATAAGAAAAAACTTCGTAAACAAAGTTGCAAAGAACCGATTTTCTCTTCTTAATTCCTATCATAGATGCATTTTCTGTAAGGAACATATCAGTGCATTACAATTGAAGAATATCTCATTTAACTTATAGTAATTTATGTTGATTTCCCGTGATGTATCTCAACTTATAATAGCGAAAAACTGATTAGTATATTTAGTAGCCAATCCTCCTGACCCTGTGGTTAGAGTCACGCAGTTCGGAATGGTCCTGGCGTGAAGACGAGACTCGAGTACTGCTATCATACATGAGAAATGCAAGTGGATTTCTCAGTTTCGTAAGATGAATTCCGGGATGAAACCTAAATTAAGAAGACTAATATGTTCGCACTCTAAAAGTATTTACCAATTTGTGCTATCCTCCAGACACGTGAAAGGTTTAGGTTGTCTGCTGCTTGTCTGGTACATGGAAAATAGTAAAAGATAGAAGTTACTTTCTTATTTCTGCATTACGTGGGACCTAAGCTTCCGAGAGTTTTCCATCGTTTATAGCCTACATGAAATGCTGTAGACTACTGCACAATACTTACAGGAATCTCTTTCACAAAAGAGTAAAGTTGTGTAATGTGGGGAGGTTTCCTATTATCGAAAGATTGTCTATATAGAGAAGTGCATTCTCAAAAATAGAGAAAATTTGTGTGAAGCAATTTGTGACGTCCTATAGATTGACAATATAGATCTTAATATTTGCTGGGAGCATCCAGCTCCTTTGTTCGAATAGAAGAAGTACGTGTGTTATGTGTACTTACATAAAACAAAGTTTCTATAATTTAAGTTTATATAAGACAGTTCTCAAGACATGATACAAAACGATAGCAGTATACGGTTTGCACCGAGAGTGCTTTCTGGATATAATTATTATTATTTTAACATATTTTCTCCGGTAGAAGTTAGAGAATTTATTTGCAATGTCCTCTAAAGCAATCCGTCATTCTGCATTTCTGAGAATGGTGTGGGCATCCTTATCCTTAAATGTTTCTCTTTCCTTTCTTGCACTTTTCTCTGTCTCTTAATATCTCAAGACTACATGTGCGGACATAGACGTCTCTCAGAAGCACAAAAATACGTCTCCCGTTACTAAAACAATTTGTTCCTTCGGTGATCCAACTGTGAAATTGAATGTTGTGAAATACATGTATCCTTGGGTTATTATTATCCTAAATTTGAGGAAGTTCGGATTAGACAGATGTTTCTTTTTTTCCTAAAACCGTCACACAGTTCTGTAGGCGACAGAAAGGTGAATGGTCTCACAGCACAAGACGGCTAATAGAATGCTTTTCTACTAGCCTTTATTCAGAAAACGGCATTTGTAACGAAACATGCAACATTATATTTTCTTATTGCATAAAGCATTTCCACAACAATACTAAGCAAATAATTAACGACTCATAAAGACCCATAAGGCTTGCTGTCCCTGTTTTGATGTGCTAATGAATACATTGCTGATCACCAAAGTAAGCTTTGAGAGTCCAAACAAGTGAAAATCACTTACCCTTTTATACAGGACACAATTCCCAATGAATGACCTTGGTAGGACGATCATGCACCCCTGCTTCTCTAGTATAGTCATTTTCACACCATAGTGACATCTCAATGATCGAAGGTGCTGCTCACTGAGTCAGTACAAAGTTTGGTTTTGCTGCCACCTGGTGACAGCTTTCGAAAGTAGCCAAGGCTCTTTTTGTTATCCCCTCCAAGTTATAATATTGCCAGATTTTCCCTCGTTTAAATTAAATGTAAAATAAAAATTATTTTATAAATTAAGTTTTTCTTAATCTACTCTGTTGACTATAGTATACCAGACAGAAACATCAATAGTCAGGTCTATACGTTAGATCATTTTACTCCAATAGCGAAAATCCAGTGGTATAATGTGTGGGAAAGGAGGGTAAAAGCACGGGATTGGTCAAGAGAACGTAATGTCTTTTTCCGGTGGTTAACAATACTGACATCAAAATTCGTGCCATTCGTGTAATGAATCACATGTTGACCTGCTGTGTTTGCCCTAGTTCGGTGTTAATCGATCATTTTTACAGGAGTAAGAGATACGGTTGTATAATAAGACAATAGTTCTATAATTTGACGAAGTTATGCCATAAGGAATATCATTTGTAAAGCATTTTATCGACTGGTTGTGTTCATTGAAGAACAAAGCTTGCTACAGTAGTCAAATAATGACATTCGTGAAACAATGCTGTCTGTTCAGCACTGATAGTTAGTGGAGCAAAAGTGAACAAAGATATGGTGGGAAGAGAACAATTCCCATAGTTCAAGAGGGCAAAGAGTTCGCGCGAAAATGGTGAAAATAAAAGATAAGTTGCAAGGGATTTGCAACAAATCAAAGACTCTTTCTTGTAGCCTAGTCAAAAAAAGGCTCGTTTAGTAGAATCAGGATAGACAAATAGGACGTAACAAAGAAGAAACGAACTCAAGGAAAATAAGCGATCAAGAACGTCGATCAGCACAGTTCTGTACACTCAACTTATAGTTCAACAAATGAACACCATGGAAATACATATTGCCAACGCTGTAGGGAGATGTTTGATGGCGGCTGTGTTCAGTGCCGGAACTAGCGGGAAGGGTGACATGAGGACTTCTGTGGATATGGAGGTAAGAACTATTTTATTTGTTATTATTGTTAAGTGCATACCCTTATCCTTCATCAATAGCACTCTTACCCGGCTTGTCTAGCAAGAGTACGCAAGTAGCCTCTTTTGGTATGTCTTTCTGTACTGTTGTTTCCGACTTTTTTCACTCATTCAGTTAAAACCATTACAATGCACCCACATGCAAATTTTCATAAGTAATTAATAAAAAGAGGATTGGTAAGACATAATAAATTAGGTGTCTGCTCTGACCATACTTTCTCATAATAATCGTTTTACCTTCCAATTTTACGAAAAACTGGTGCAACTGTCAAATGAATTTTGACAGTTACATTTATCCATATTATGTGTATTTTTTACAGTTTGAAGCGCTAGCTTGTACAGTTTATAATGCGTTTTATGTTCAACAGAGGTCAGGATGGAGAGTAATTAAATTGCATACAAATGAAATAGCTTATGCTACATTATTTTAAGTTTCTTAAATTCAATTTATGCAATAAACAAAACGCACAACACCGTATATAGAATTTGAAAAGAATGCTTTACTTTTAAATTAGTGCCATTGTCCTTTCCCACTGCTCACTAAGAACTCATAAGAGCATAAATATTACCATGCATTAGGTTGATCCCTAGTTTTAAGTTCGAATTTTTATCTTTTTGAATCTGCTCCCTTATGAGAAAAACTAATTTTGATAAAATTGTGTTCGTTTTGTATAATATTTAGAGGTCGTTACCAAGATAACTAAATTTCCAATATACCACAATGACCCGTATAGGAGCATTCACTGTTGAAATAGTTTAAATATTGTAGATTATTAATTAGAAGAATTCATAAGATCACACAACATGAGGTACAACGCGTCTTATAAAACTAACAATATAAGTTGCCACGTACGAAAAATTACAGAGAAAATCTTTTTTAAGCTAATGGTCGTGACTATTTTTTTTAACTAACGGCGTGTTTGTTTGCTGAATATAAAGATTTAATTTTCTGTAATTATTCCTGCCTATATCAGCGTGCGCGTAGCCAAGTTCCAAGCCGACCCAACAACGAGCAGTGCTAAGTATCTTTACCCGAAACACTAAAAAAAGATCGAACAAAACTAAATCACCATTTTCAGAATATCATTGCTTACTTGCTAATTACCCCAGCAACAACAAATTAGCAACGTTTACTAGTAATGAAAGTTTCTATGATAGTACCAAACCTCAAGTCAAAAGGATCATGGGGTGCTGAGTTATAAGCCCCCGAAAAGGCTTTTTTCGTGTAATACCAATCACTCACTCCCTGACTCACTGACATAAATGTTTAATATGTTCCCCAACTAGCTAGAAATACAAAACTTTTCACGTGTTTAGGAGGTAACATCCAAAGCTCGAGAAAATTCCAAAATCTGTGGTGTGACCCCTAGGGGGAACAATAGCCCATCAAATTGTGAAATCGATATACAGGGTAAGTCAAAATGATGGACCCGATTTCATAAATTTATTTTGTGAAATATAATGAACATATCTTAATGTGAGCTACGCGCAAGGAAAGGCAAAAGTTCAAAGTTTAGTTGAGTTTAGTTCATGTCCCGCGTGGTTGCATTGTCTACCGCTAAGCGGCGCTGGAAGCAGTTAACGAAAATGGCGCTGACTGGAGAGCAGAAATCGTTCTGTGTGCTGGATTACCATGTAAACAACTCTGTGATGAGTGTTCAACGGCATTTCCGTACCAAGTATGGCAGAGACAGACCTACTGGAAAAAACATTCGTACGTGGTATGAAAAATTCAGAGATACGGGCTGCATCTGTAAGCGAAAATCGACTGGCCGTCCTTCAGCTGAGGAAGAGACAGTGGAACGTGTTCGCGCCAGTTTTGTGCGGAGTCCACAGAAGTCTACCTACCAAGCAGCGAGGGAACTTGAAATGCCACAGAAAACTGTATGGCGAATCCTGCGGAAACGTTTACAAATGAAATCCTATCGCTTGCAACTGCTACAAGCCTTAAGAGACACT
This sequence comes from Lepisma saccharinum, assembly GCA_022664845.1. Taxonomy (NCBI): domain Eukaryota; kingdom Metazoa; phylum Arthropoda; class Insecta; order Zygentoma; family Lepismatidae; genus Lepisma; species Lepisma saccharinum. The sequence continues at coordinate 48,769 of JAGDQP010004345.1, forward strand.
GATCATGCTGCTCGAGCGTCTTTCTGTGCTGATTTTCTCACGTTAATGGAAGAGGATGGGTTCGCCGAAAGGTTACGTTACAGTGATGAAGCGGTGTTTCACCTTTCTGGGAATGTGAATAGACACAACGTAAGGATCTGGGGAACTGATAATCCCCACGCAGTTGTGGAACACCAACGCGATTCACCCAAGGTGAATGTGTTTTGTGCCATTTCCCCTGAAAAGATTTATGGGCCCTTTTTCTTCCTTGAACCTACTGTGACAGGACATGTTTTTCTTGATATGCTGCAACAATGGCTCCTTCCACAGTCGAAGAGGATAGTGCAGATTTCATTCTTCAATTGGATGGTGCCCCTCCGCAT
>JAGDQP010004345.1:59130-85951 GCA_022664845.1 Lepisma saccharinum
ACCTTGCAACCAATAGCTACTGTTTTCCGTAAATCTCGCTCTTTGGCACCCTTTGGTGTGTATTCTTTATGAAATAACCAATTTTTGCCGAGTGATGTTGTTGTGAAGTTAAAGACTTTATGACCGATTACTTGTACTATTTTGATTTGATTGATAAGCGAAGAGCACATCAACATTCCTATTGTCGCTAATTATATTAATGTCGTTTCAGGATAATTTATTTAACTAGTTTATTTAATTTTGGAGGTTTTATGTAGCTTGCAACTCAGCAAATCTGACTTAAAATATCCTTCGGAGTTTTATCCTGCTGACTTTTCTTAACCCCAGCAAAAATACATTATTTCATTAATTACATATTATTTCTTGAATGCATGACGCTGTGCAGATAGAGTTTTATGTGGTAATAAAGTAGACAATTTGCGGAAGAAATTAATTTTGTAGGTCAATAACGTACGGAGTTTTGATATAAACAGATATGTACGACTTGTACCAAGAATACGTAATTTGTATTAAAGAAGCCCTGTTTTGAAGTTGCTTGTAACTGTGAATTGATATCCACCCTATACATTAAACAATGATAGGCAGCGCTGTCTGTGGCGAGGAAGTTCAAGTACGTATGTTTAAATATTAATGTTTGATTTGACCAAGTGCCGAATAGTTAAACTATGGTGAGAAACTTGAAGAAGTTCTTCGTGTATTCAATTTTATTGCGGTTTTCTGATTCTACCTTCTGAAAAAGCCAATATTTATTCTCGCCCGGAGGGCGCAACTACTTCAGAGCTACACCACAGGCATCAGCCCACAACGAGGAAAAATATGAACTTTATGTGCACTTCACGGGTATAACAAAACAAAGCTATCAGAGACCACAATACGAAAACTCAATTATTATTCTCTTGCGAGAGTCTTTCCTACTAAACCACTTGAACTTGTTGTAGCTACCGAATAAGTAAACAAATGATTGTGCATTTTGAAACCGTGCTAGTACTATCGGAGAGCACTATCGAATAAATATTTTTCGGTGGCTCAACCTCTGCTACTTTTCCCTTCATTACGAACAGAAAAATACGATCAAGCCTGGAACAGAAAGGCAGGTTTTCTTTCAAACGTTTCCAGTACTCTTCCTCCCCTCAATATATATCCTTGTAGTGTTGTTGCCGGATTATTCTCGCCGGTAAATTCGGATTCTGTTACGTAGTCCATTCTCCTTTTTCTTGTCCGGTCCCCCTAAATTATTTCCGATGGCTCATGTAGCAACACAAACAAAAGCAAGGTACAGAAAAGAAATTATCAAGTAAAAACTATCGATAGTTTTCAGCGCTATCGACACTTTATTAATAAAGAGAAATCATTCTAGAGTGTTCATCACTACCACAATTACTTTACTGTAGTCATTATTTACAGCAGTTTTTTCTCCAAAACGTTCAGAATACTATCCTATACAAAATATTAAAATCTCCGGAACTTCTAACTGGAGCGTTAGCCGCCATCTTGAATTGAAATGGCTCCCTAGAACGGGTTTAAAAATTAAAACAATAACTTGGAAACATTGAATTCTATAAATTGAATGAAAGTAAAAAAAAGGAAAAATAAGATAGCAAAGTATTTCCTAAAAATTGCTTTAATTTCATAGCATTGTCATAATTAGTATGAAATAATTTAATTTATTTGCTTCATATTTTAAAGTTGACGAAAACCTGGTTTCTGAAGTAAGTCTTCAAAATCGAGTCTTCAAAATGACTTTTTTTTTAGTTTATAGCCTGAGTGGTTCAGGAAATACATAACTTAATTTCTGGTTGTGTATTTCCTTGTTTTGGCGAGTGACTATTCATAAGATGTTGATATAATTAGCTGTGGCTGCTCTTCTTCAATTATTGGTTGATGTGTTTGCGTTGGGTGGTTGCCTGTCGCTCGGTGCACTTAAAAGTTTCAATAAAACAGTCACTAATTGAATAACCTTTGCTACTTCATAAAAAGATTGTTTCTTTTGCCTAACTGGAACAAAGATGGTGATCGTGTTCCCTACAATTTTAACTTTTAAGAACCTTTATTTGATCTGAAGTAACTCTGTTTCAACTTATCGATTTTAAAATTAGGCAATTCTGTATTATCGCTGCTTGTCCCTCGACATCCTGGACAATATATGACTACAGAGGTGGTAAGTATTTCATAAGCTACAGTAGAAGCTGTGCGACTTAGGTTTTTTTAGTTCAATTTATACCGGTTCAAGATTTTTAGTGGCTATTCTACATCACGTGTTCGTACTCAGAAGATTTGAAACTTTCAAGACATTCTGCGTGTATATATCTCCTTGGGTATAGTCCAGGAGTGTTCTTTACAGCGTGTTAAGATAATGGTGATAACATCAAAGCAACATCGGATGGTTATGGAACATTTCATGCAATCGAAGTTAATCTCATAACACCGTGTGAAAGTATATTATTTACAGTACCAAGGAAATCCATGTCTACAATAGTTCATATCCAGTTTCCTCGATCAGAGCATGGGTATTTATTACAGCCGAGTTGCACAATCGAATACGCATCGTAACATAGGTTAGTCTTTCATTCACGAACTATATTCTACCCAAGGGAGGAATATGGGTATAATGAAGATCCACCAATAGAGATACGTAGACCCACTACGTAATTATTATTGCTTCGGATTAAATTTAGTATATGATCTCTTGGCATCTTTGGCTCAGTCCTTCAGGCATATAAACCTAGAGCCTAGATATGGGAGGGGAAACGATGCGGGAAGGTGTCAGCAAAGGTTGAAGGTGCCATCTGGTATTTTGATGGTATGACAAGAAACACCTGTAAAGATTCACTTATGATAGTCCGTCGCTAGCATTGAACTGCGACCTTCCGGCTTTGACAAACCCATTTTTTTTCCTTTTGCAAACAGGTGCAGAAAATATTATAATATGGTATAATGAAAGGAAATATTCACGAAGTTCTTCCGGGTTTGTTTCTGCTGATAAGGGACAGACAAAGACAATAAGGATTCGTTCGGGATAGAAAGTTTCGTCTGAGAATTGGACGGCAGAGACACCTGTTACCGTTGCTGTGAACTAGAGTGAATCGCGTGGTCATTAAAACACCGAACTTGAGTTACTATATCCTAACCTAACCAATGATTTTAAAAAATTATGTAATTTGAAAATGTGTATATTTATAAAAAAATAATTATTTTTCTAAAAAAATAAATAAAACATCGCCCCGCCAAGAACTGAAGCCAAATCACCGGATTAATTTTCCGATGCGGTATGCACAACGCTAAGCAGACTCTTGCTAGCGGGGGCTTGTCAGTGCTTTTTATGTACCACTGCTTCATGACACGGCCATAAGTGAAAACATATTGGTGTGATGCGGCCTATATTTCCTTCACAGAACGATTTTTAATAATAGAAAATGAAGTAATAGACGTAATCCGTTTTTTATCGGTCAAAAGTGGCAGTAGGGTTAAGGGCTACTTTTATCAGCCGTAGCAGAAATAGCAATTTAACCAAAGTAGCTGCTATGATATTTTTGGACATCCCTTCTGTTTGAGCAAGCGTTCAATCACGAGAGAGGATGTAACATAAACATTTATCCCACTGTTTTTTTATAGTGTTTTTGCTCCAGAAATTTGTGAATACTGAGGCTATGTGTTGCAATATGCTCACACCAAGTAGAGATACATATCAAGAACACATAAGAGAAAGACAATGCAAGATTTTTACTATATGAATATTTACCAAGTGGACAACACAAAAGTTATCCATACTTGGTAAATATTCACTCTGGAAGAATGTAAAATGTTGAAATTCACAAAAGTGTCAGTGTTATGTTCGATGGAAAGAACGTAGCAGACGAAGATGAGCTATATAAAGTACAGTTATGTCCTAAAATTGGTATTGCTACTAATATGGTACAACCCAAAGCGTTGCATTGTGTTGGTACCTGTAAAATGACTTGTTATTATTAATCAAATAATAGTAATAATAATAATTACGCAAACTAATATGTGGTCAGGATACGAACTACCAATACCTTCTTCAGCAAAAAAAAAAGATAGAATACAATACTATCGATTTATTGAATGTCTTACCGATTATAATTATTGATTGTATAATGAATAGTTGTTTTAATGGCTGGCCAACAGAATAAAAGTATGAAAGTCAAATGTGGTCCGCCAGCCGCATATTGGCAAGTCCTGCCTAGAATTATTTGTGTCTGGTGAAGGGAAATACAAATAAAATACTTTTTAGATTGAGTAAATATGATTATCATTTTCTATATGAAGGTTTCTAACCTTGAGCCCCTTTATACAGGGATGTTGTTAATGGTCAAACTGTAGATGAATTTTCTCTCTAAAATCATGGTTGTTCGTTGGAAATGAGATTTTTGTATTTCATTGTCTTCAAGTATACCGTTATATCTCTCCTTCATAGTGGCTACTATATAAATTTTATTAAACTCATTTCTAATTGTAAGCAATATTAGCAGGGAATGGTTAAATAGATATAAAGAGTGATGTGTTCATTAACGAACACGGTATTACTAATTAAAAAATTGTTGGTAGACGGCAGGATAGGCAAATTAAGATTTTTATAGGTCTATAGATAAGAAATAAAGTCATTTTTTATATGTAAAACAACTTACTTCAAAATTTAATTGTGAATCCCACATGTTTATAAAATAAATGTTGTTTCCTCCTCTTACAATGTTAGAGTATGTTCATGTTAAAGACGCCTGTAGTGATTTCCGCGAAATACGACTTCAAATACGGAGGTTGAGGTGAACGATTTGTAAATCTGAAGTATTTCGAAATCTTTTGGGACACACACACACAGAGTTGAGTAATAGGAGCCTTTGTGTACCGAGCTTCTTTCGCCTAGTTCCAGACATTCAAGGTGTTTTCAATATGAGTTTTGAAATAAAAGATATTGACGAAATACTCAAAGAAATGGATGACCCTAACTTCAAGTTTGCCTTATCCCCAAATGATTTATCGTTTTACAGAAGAGCATATAAAGATAATCCAAAAATGATTGCCAGATATGAACGTGGAGCCCGATGTGAATTAGCTAAGAAAGCTGCTGCTGCTAGCAGTGATTCGGAATTGCCCTTTTTAGGGATGTCGGCCACCAATGATACACCCCGATTGCATGAGCGTCCTGTTCCTGCTCCGTCCGATGACCAACCACCTGCGAAGAAAGTTGCCCAAGTAGTTAGTGGAGTTCAATTTACTAAATCGGCACATAATAAGAATAAACTCAGTATTCATATCCAAAATACACCCGATTCAGTTCAGCCCATGGATATAGAGAGTTTCATTCAACCCAAGAAAACAGTAAAAAAACGAAATCGTGCCACTAATTCTGAAATCAAAACCGCAAATCGTTACCAATTACTAGAATCTCAAGACACCACTAATATCAATGATCCTATCTTGAAGCCACCTGCTCTTTTCATTTATGGAATAGATCAAAAATATACATTCACTAGGACCTCATCATCTACATGTAAAACTGCTCCCAAAATTAGGCACACCAATGAGTTTATCTGTTTCCAAGCAGCTACCCAAGAAGACTATGAAAAACTTAAAGCATTGCCAACAAATGTACAATTCACCACTGATGTACCCAAACAGGACCGGCCCTTCAAAATAGTAGTCAGGAAATTACCTCTGGATACAGAAACTGATGATATTCATCAAGAACTAGCAGCTTGTAACTTCCCAGTTCAAGAGGTCAAACAAATGTATCGTCGTGACCCTTCATCTCATAATAGGATTCATATGTCACTGTTCTTAGTCACGCTAAAACGAAACTTCAACATTCAAGAACTGCTTCAGCTCGAATACTTATGTCACTATAGAGTAGCAATAGAAATGTACCGACCGAACAAACAGCTGCAATGCTTCCGCTGTCAACGCTACAATCACACTCAGTTTACATGTTATATGAACCCGAGATGTTTCAAATGTGCCGGAGCACATTTAACCACTGAATGCACTAAAACGGAGCGTACAACACCTGCCAAGTGTGCCAACTGCAAACAGGGCCACCCTGCTAATTATAAAGGATGCGGAATGTACAAGAAATACAAAGCTTCCCGAACTTCAGTTCCTTCAAGTCGCACTACAAATGAAACCACTGCCAAAGAACAACAAGAAAAATCTGTTTCCAGTGTTACGCCGCCAGTATCACAGCCTGTTGAAATTAAAGAATCTTCACTTCCTGAAAGTGTCAATTTCCTTCCAGTAATGACGAAAATTACACCATTAGTTCAGAACATCAGTCACAAAGCAGCTTTAAAAGTAATTACAACTGTTTTTTTTTTTTTTTTTTAAATACAAGAAGCAAAGGATACTAACGTAATAATATTTACACTTCTAGAAATTGTAACCAAAATCTTACAACTCAACACTAAATAAACCAGTTCCGGACTGAACCTTCCAGGAAAATATTAAATAAGAAATAAATTACAAATGGAGTAACGAACATCTCTCCGTGATTCAACTTCACCGGCCACAGAGGTTATCCACATCTCCTTTCTCCTTCATAATACAAGTATTAAGACTAGTATTAAAGACGTTACTACATGGCAGTGTGTGTTACGGACGACGTGTTACGAGAATGAAACCAGATTCATCCTATAAAGGATTATCAAACGATTGACGTCGCAGCATGATGGTGTGGTCAGACATAATACAAAGTGTGCGAAAAGTTTTGTCCTCTCAAAATTGACGAGCTATAGCTCTTGAGTGATGAGTGACATTTCAATGTGGATTGCAAGCCAATGAAGAGCCATCCTGGGAACGAATTGATAAATCGAAATCCCAAAAAACCGCTTACGTCACGTAGGCAGTGATCAATCCTCGAAGGTGTGAAAATAAAACTGATCAAAAATGACATTTCGGGTCAGAATGTAGTCGTAAGTATTTATATATTTAATTAAAGCTAAAGGTTACTCATCGATTAAGATCAATTCCGGATGGTTGATATTTTTCACTTACGGCAAATCAACATTTAATGACGTAACAGAAAGTTCATGATTTTCGGTTAATTTCCTTACATGTGGCAACACTGTCGGCCTAATACAGCACCAAGTGATGCGCCAGGGATGTACACATTGGATGGAAGTAAAAGAAATCCTAAAAGGTAATTTTTATTTTTACAAGAAAAAAGAACATATTTAATTACATTCCTAACAGGTTGAAAACATAATGCATCGAAACTTCTCACATAAGGTGCTGTAGGTTCCGTCCTCCTTTGTGTACGCAAATTTTGAGACGACGTCTCACACGATAAGCACGGAACTAAAGCCTCTTTCGGATTGCATCATGGAATGTCGATTTTGGAGTTAGTGTTTCTGCCGACAGTCTGGGGGAACGTTTATATCGGTTTTGTAAATCAACAAGAAAAAATACTGTGTTCATTAAAGTAGGCCTACCTGTTTCGGGTTTGTCAGCCACACTTCTTCTTAATTTGAATTTGTCTGTCAAACGAATTATTGTCTTCCTGTGAGGAACTGTCCTATCGGGAAATTGGAGCGCAAATTGTTCTTTGACATGTTCAACATTGTTTCTTCACAAATATTCCACTACTATGAAAGTATGCTCCACAGTGGTGTAACTCATTTTAATATCAGATCACACAAGCAATCACAAAACATTTTGAACTCACTCCTCCATTCGCACACCAGCACCAAAACTCTAACCACCTTTGTCTTCCGACAACGAACTTGCAATGAACTGGTAAGATCATGTTTAATCAGTGTTGCAAACAATAACAATTTAAAAGTTACTTTTCTAATTTTTAATGTTACTAAGCATTATCGATTTATTGATTCCTTTTACTTCCATCCAATATGTACATCCCTGACGCATCACTTAGTGAAGTATTAGGTTGACATTATTGCCACATGCAAGAAAATATGCCGAAAACCATGATTTTTCTTTTACATCATTAAATGTTGATTTGTCATAAGTGAAAACATAGCTACCATCTGGAATTGATCTTAATCGATGCATAACCATTAGCTTTAATGAAAATTTAAACAAAATAATTAAATGCTTAAGACTACATTCTGACCCGAAAAGTCATTTTTTGATCAGTTTTATTTTTACACCTTCGAGAATTGATATACTGCCTACGTGACATCAGCGATTTTGGGGGGGGATTCCGATTAATCCAGAATGGCTCTTCATTGGCATGCAATCCGCATTGAAATGTCACTCATTACTCCAGAGCTACAGCTCGTCAAATTTGAGAGGACAATGCTTTTCGGACACTCTGTATTAAGTGCAATTACAATATATCACGTGTTCTACCGCGGTGTCGTCAGAACCAGGGTGCATCCTGCAAGAGTATGTACTGTTTTTCTGGAGTGCAATTGTACCATACATCTTGTACATTGACATAAGTGCCCTCCTACGGTAGTCTGTCGTGATGGACTATACCCTTGTAGCAAAAGACAGACAGAGTATCGATTGGTCACTGCCCTTCCCGAATATGAAACATTTAGAACATGCTTTGTTCTCGTTTCTGAGATATATCCGGTTCAATAGCCTACTCCAAGATCCACCCAGTATCTTCAGGAAGCCTTAGTAGGGAAGTGGGGAAGATTGTCCCAACCATTTCTAAACGCCCTTATGTGTAGCATGTTAGGAATCTGTGCTTGATGCTTTGAAACGCGGTCTAACATATCACATATTGAACTCTACTGCTATCACGTGTAGGTGCTTGATATCTGGCAGGAAATACATACAAGTTTGAATTGACGCTACAGTCGTGACGATTGATGTGTTTTCTTGCGGAACAGTGGTGCCACCTGACGGATAGTTAACATAAAGAAGATCGATGAATGATATTTTAATCATTAGTTTGCGATTTCAGACATCAAGATCAAAGTAAGGATCAAACTGCCAAAAAGTGTTATGATGTTATCGATATACACTTCTTTCAGGATTTAAAATAAATAATACGACAAGCAAGTAGTATTTTTAAATATTATTAATTAAATCGTAACTTATGGACTACGAAAATTTGATAATTTAGATAAATATTATTTGTTCTTATAAAGGAAATATTTAGTGTTAAAATTTGTGTATGAAATAATGATCTATGCTCTTCTGGAAATAACTATTGATTAACCTATGCCTACAATTGCGAATTATCATTAACAAATAAATTCAACGATTATTGCACAAACTATTTACTAAATAACGTAATCATGGGTGAAGTCTATTAGGATGGGGTGAAGTCGATCATTAGGTGAAATGACTGTAAACGTTTCACCTTTACATCTGGTGGTTGTATTCTAATACCACTGATACTGAGGTACTGCCATCGTTTCTTGTAAGCACGAAGTGGTTTGAGTGCAAAATCACAGCATGTAAGAATGATCGACTTCACCTCTGATGACGGTATTTATTGGAATAATAACCATAAATAACCAAGTGTTGAATATATTAAATGTTGAAGTGTTAAATGTCCAAGTCCACTATTATTCAATATGGACTCAGGAATAATATATGATAATTTTAAGTCTTAATTACCTAATGTATGGGTGGGTTTTATATGTTACCCACAAGTTTAATCTAAGTTCTTTGGGTGATTACGTTAATAGGACGAAACCTAATTTATTTTCAGAATAGGCCACTAGATTATGACACAGTAGATATTTTATATATGAAAGAACCACTAGCAGGTAATTCGAGATTCCAGTTATATTTGTTACCACTTTGACAATGGAAAATATTATGAAAATATTAATACGCTTTTTCTACTTGCATCATCACTTTACATTAGTACCTACGTAGTTTATGTGTACATTGAATTGAATTGAAGTTTGAGGCCTTTCGGCAACTGGATCAGGCCAAGTGTGTACATTGATTCAGCAGAAAGAGTTCCAGGTTTCAAGCATATTTTCTCAATTCAGCCGAGTAGAAGTGTGATCATAAACTCCCTGAATAAATAATCATGAGTGTAGATGATGGTCAGTAGATGGGAGGAACAAAGCTCAAATTAGGGGAATGTTCGTATGAAACAAAAAGTTGTTAATTTCTGCACGCTGTCCAAAACAAGAAACGCATATTTCACTTTTTTCCAAAAAATAACTTGAATAGTGTTTGAAATCTTTGTAGAGCGACTTAGCGTTTCTATAGATTTGTTTGCAACACTTTCCTATAATTTAAGTGCATTGGAATAACAGTAAAATACTAATCTCATATGTAACAGGTTCGTTTTCGAAGAGGTCCTTTTGGTTTTCTATGCTGTACGAGAGAGACAAGCTTGAAGTTAGTCACGTTTGATGATATTTTTTGCTGAACAATGCGGCCATCTGACTTAAGGTTTCCGTACTGAGTCCTCCTGGTCCAGTATCTAATTAATAACAGTTTCTATGCCAGTATGTTAAATAAAATAATCCTTTCTTTAATATCTTTTGTTTTGTGTAGTAAATCATGAATAAGACTAAGTCGTTAAATAAGAGAGTAAACAACAAAAACAAAGATATAAGTCAGATCGAGATTGGATGGCCAAATTCATTTCAAGTAAGACATTATTCTGTCTCATAAGTGTCTTCACACAATCCCCAAGTAACTACCACCATTTCTTTAAAACTAATTTTATCCCTTAGAGTGGATAGACGGAAGTTGCCCCGCGGGGGAAGATGCCTACAGTTGTGGAATTCCATAATTATAGATGCCCAGTACCTAAATGCATCACATCGAATGAGACTGTTTAGGTTTGATTTCTGGTTAGACATTACTTTCTTTGGACTATTATTCTTGACTAGAAGGCAGTCATACAAGGATATTTGTAATTATTAGTCTGCGTACATATTATATAAAATTAGAATGCCATTTATGGTCTTTATGGAACTATGATTCAGGCCAGAATAGGACCCGAGTGAGGATGTGGAAAACAAGTCGGTGAAGGCATAGTTTCGAAGCACCATTCCAACATTAAGGCTTGTAGGAATTAGGAAAATTGTTGATAAACCTCAGTCAATATGACCAACCCGAGGATCGAAATCAGGACATACCGAACACGAAACCAATGCTCTACTGAGATACAGTTTCTCACTACATATTCAGTAGAATGTACCGGTACGCTACACATTAAAGAACTATTTTCTTACTTCACATAAAACGTAAAATCATTCTACGTTACTCTTTTAAATTGCTTTGTTTTATTATCATACAAGGAGGGAAAATCTGATCTTTCCAGCAGATGTCGCCAAGGTGATGACATTGTAACAAATATTTTCTGAAGAGGTGGAAATACTTCCGTACTTGTTCATGTATTTTAAATTTCACTATTACTGGAATGTGTCTTAATTATAATTTATTACATATGTTCCCCCAAATGATTATCTATTACTATTACTAAAGTGTTGGGTAAGATGTGTATTTTCATAATTTAGTCTAAATAATATTAATTATCATATTATTATGGCAATCATTAATTTTCAATATACCTGAAACTGTTAGGCACTTTATACAAACGTTGCATTTAAATTGAAATGTGTATTTTTATATTTTCACATTCCTATGTTTCCAAACTATCTAAGCCGATTTCAAGTCTTAGCGCTCATTGGAATGCACCCATAAATGTTCAGTAGGCGACCATTTCTGGGCTCATTCCAAAGCTTGAGGATTGCTTCTCAAAGCAATAGTAAAGTATCATGTGTCCAATAATTGAGCTCTTTTCCCCAATATTAGACTTAGCGCAAACTCTAGTTCACAGTAAGGCCAAAACTGGGAACTAGACGTGACGATCTCTCCGATCGTACACATGGTCCCCAAATGATTTATTGTTTTGCAGAAGAGCATATAAAGATAATCCAAAAATGATTGCCAGATATGAACGTGGAGCCCGATGTGAATTAGCTAAGAAAGCTGCTGCTGCTAGCAGTGATTCGGAATTGCCCTTTTTAGGGATGTCGGCCACCAATGATACACCCCGATTGCATGAGCGTCCTGTTCCTGCTCCGTCCGATGACCAACCACCTGCCAAGAAAGTTGCCCAAGTAGTTAGTGCAGTTCAATTTACTAAATCGGCACATAATAAGAATAAACTCAGTATTGATATCTAAAATACACCCGATTCAGTTCAGCCCATGGATATAGAGAGTTTCATTCAACCCAAGAAAACAGTAAAACCTCGAAATCGTGCCACTAATTCTGAAATCAAAACCGCAAATCGTTACCAACTACTAATCTCAAGACACTAATGATATCAATGATCCTATTTCGAAGCCACCTGCTCTTTTCATTTATGGAATAGAACAAAAATATACATTCTCTAGGACTCTATCATCTACATGTAAAACTGCTCCCAAAATTAGGCACACCAATGAGTTTATCTGTTTCCAAGCAGCTACCCAAGAAGACTATGAAAAACTTAAAGCACTGCCAACAAATGTACAATTCACCACTGATGTACCCAAACAGGACCGGCCCTTAAAAATAGTAGTCAGGAAATTACCTCTGGATGCAGAAACTGATGATATCCATCAAGAACTAGCAGCTTGTAACTTCCTAGTTCAAGAGGTCAAACAAATGTACCGTCGTGACCCTTCATCTCATAATAGGATTCATATGTCACTGTTCTTAGTCACGCTAAAACGAAACTTCAACATTCAAGAACTGATTCAGCTCGAATACTTATGTCACTATAGAGTTGCAATAGAAATGTACCGACCGGAAACTGCTGCAATGCTTCCGCTGTCAACGCTACAATCACACTCAGTTTACATGTTATATGAACCCGAGATGTTTCAAATGTGCCGGAGCACATTTAACCACTGAATGCACTAAAACGGAGCGTACAACACCTGCCAAGTGTGCCAACTGCAAACAGGGCCACCCTGCTAATTATAAAGGATGCGCAATGTACAAGAAATACAAAGCTTCCCGAACTTCAGTTCCTTCAAGCCGCACTACAAATGGAACCACTGCCAAAGAACAACAAGAAAAATCTGTTTCCAGTGTTACCGCCAGTATCACAGCCTGTTGAAATTAAAGAATCTTCACTTCCTGAAAGTGTCAATTTCCTTCTAATAATGACGCAAATTACACCATTAGTTCAGAACATCAGTCACGAAGCAGCTTTAAAAGTAATTACAACTGGTTTTTCCAAAATACAAGAAGCAAAGGATACTAACGTAATAATATTTACACTTCTAGAAATTGTAACCAAAATCTTACAACTCAACACTAAATAAACGAGCTCCGGTCTGAACAATTCAGGAAAATATTAAATAAGAAATAAATTACAAATGGAGTAAGGAAAATCTCTCCGTGATTCAACTTCACCGGCCACAGAGGTCATCCATATCTCCTTTCTCCTTCATAATACAAGAGAAATTCAACCTCCGTCATCATTATGGACTAATAAACGAAACTTCTTCACTTCATGTGCACACACAGGTCTGCGACAGTTCCGACCGGTTCACTTCATATACGTTAATTCATCACGCCAGTACAATACAAAATGGAAGGCATGAGCAGAATTACTCGATACTTCTAGTTCCAAAAACCCGTAATTTACTCTGACTGACTGATCTTTTGGGAAAGGGATTTGATAGAAGTTTTAGACTTTATGACTAATTCATTGAATTATCTTGATCTCTTTGAAGAATGAAGAGCATTATATTTTTCATAGTGAGTCTTTCGACACACTCTACATTTAATAAACAAATTTGTTTGATTCTTCGGCCTTGTAACTTAGTAAATCTGACATATAATATCATTGGATAATTAGCTTCTGCAGAAACGAATGAAGAAAATGAAACGCTAGTTTCCCTTGCTTTGATAGTCCTACAAAATGATTGGTAGAACTACCGAATTATCATTCAGAGTCTAATCTCTAAGAAGGATATCAGTTACTACTCCAATGAAAGTAAATTTCACCTAAAATATTCGTTAATTGAAATTGTTATGGTTTGGAAATTACAGTAAACTAATGTCTTGCATTATAATATGTTCGTGTATAGAAAGGATATTTAATTGCTATCTCATTTTGAAGTTCATATTAACCAATTATTTAAAACCAAATTTGTCGTCCACATTATTTTCATAAAGAGAGTGGCCTGGAGGAAATCTGCGCCCATTTATCGAGTAGCTTGGGTTAAGGAAGTAAATAATTTATCCGCACTGAATATCATGGATCTGGTGATCGATTATCACTACATTTTAAATTATAGTTTTCAATAATTTTTGCCTAGCGTTCACTTTGATAAAACCTACAAATTCCAGGTCGACTGACAGGATATGCGAGGGTTAGAGCATAAGACCTTGCAACTAGTTTTTTCTCCAAGATAAAATTGTGACAACGATATGATCGTAAACCCCAAAGAATAGTATTAAAGACGTTACTACATGGCAGTGTGTGTTACGGACAACGTGTTACGAGAATGAAACCAGATTCATCCTATAAAGGATTATCAAATGATTGATGTCGCAGCATGATGGTGTGGTCAGACATAATACAAAGTGTCCGAAAAATTTTGTCCTCTCAAAATTGACGAGCTATAGCTCTGGAGTGATGAGTGACATTTCAGTGTGGATTGCAGGCGAATGAAGAGCTATCCTGGGAACGAATTTTAAGATAAATCGAAACACCTCCCAAAACCGCTGACGTCACGTACGCATTGTATCAATCCTCGAAGGTGTGAAAAGAAAACTGATCAAAAGTGACATTTCGGGTCAGAATGTAGACTTAAGTATTTATATTTTTAATTAAAGCTAAAGGTTACTCATCGATTAAGATCAATTCCGGATGGTCAATATTTTTCACTTATGGCAAATCAACATTTAATGACGTAACAGAAAATTCATGATTTTTGGCTCATTTCCTTACATGTGGCAACACTGTCGGCCTAATACAGCACCAAGTGATGAGCCAGAGATGTACACATTGGATGGAAGTAAAAGAAATCCTAAAAGGTAATTTTTATTTTTACAAGAAAAAAGAACATATTTAATTACATTCCTAACGGGTTGAAAACACTATGCATCGAAACTTCTCACATAAGGTGCTGTAGGTTCCGTCCTCCTTTGTGTACGCAAATTTTGAGACGACGTCTCACACGATAAGCACGGAACTAAAGCCTCTTTCGGATCGCATCATGGAATGTCTATTTCGGAGTTAGTGTTTCTCCCAACAGTCTGGGGGAACGTTCATATCGGTTTTGTAAATCAACAAGAAAATACTGTGTTCATTAATGTAGGTCTACCTGTTCTGTGCTACTCAGCCACACTTCTTGTTAATTTGAATTTGTCTGTCAAGCGAATTATTGTCTTTCTGTGAGGAACTGTCCTATCGGGAAATTGCAGCGCAAATTGTTCTTTGACATGTTCAACACTGTTTGTTCACAAATATTCCACTACAATGAAAGTACGCTCTACAGTGGTGTAACTCATTTCAATATCAGATCACACAAGCAATCACAAAACGCTTTGAACTCACTCCTCCATTCGCACACCAGCACCAAAACTCTAACCACCTTTGTCTTCCGACAACGAACTTGCAAAGAACTGGTAAGATCATGTTTAATCAGTGTTGCAAACAATAACAATTTAAAAGTTACTTTTCTAATTTTTAACGTTACTAAGTATTATCGATTTATTGATTCCTTTTACTTCCATCCAATATGTACATCCCTGACGCATCACTTAGTGAAGTATTAGGTTGACATTATTGCCACATGCAAGAAAATATGCTGAAAACCATGATTTTTCTGTTACGTCATTAAATGTTGATTTGCCATAAGTGAAAACATAGCTATCATCTGGAATTGATCTTAATCGATGCATAACCATTAGATTTAATGAAAATTTAAACAAAATAATTAAATGCTTAAGACTACATTCTGACCCGAAAAGTCATTTTTGATCAGTTTTCTTTTTACACCTTCGAGAATTGATATACTGCCTACGTGACATGACATCAGCGATTTTTTTTGGGGGGGGAGGATTCTGATTTATCCAGAATGGCTCTTCATTGCCATGTAATCCGCATTGAAATGTCACTCATCACTCCAGAGCTACAGCTCGTCACATTTGAGAGGACAATGCTTTTCGGACACTCTGTATGAAGTGCAATTACAATATATCACGTGTTCTACCGCGTTGTCGTCAGAACCTGGGTGCATCCTGCAAGAGTACGTATGTACTGTTTTTTGGGGGTGCAATTGTACCATACATCTTGTACATTGACATAAGTGCCCTCCTACGGTAGTCTGTCGTGATGGACTATACCCTTGTAGCAAAAGACAGCCAGAGTATCGATTGGTCACTGCCCTTCCCGGATTTGAAACATTTAGAACATGATACAGATGTTCTCGGGATATCAGCCAGGTGAAGTCCGACGATAGAGCCGACGTTTCAAGAACAGACATTGTTCTCATCTTCAGGGCAAGTATACTGAGACCAGTTCATGTGTACTATATATAGTAACGGTAGGGGGCGGACATCTGTATAATATTCGCCGCCAGGAAAGCTTCAATTCTTATTTCATTTAGAACATGCTTTGTTCCCGTTTCTGAGATATATCCGGTTCAATATCCTACTCCAAGTTCCACCCAGTATCTTCAGGAAGCCTTCGTAGGGGAGTGGGGAAGATTGTCCCAACCATTTCTAAACACCCTTATGCGTAGCATGTTAGGAATCTGTGCTTCATGCTTTGAAACGCGGTCTAACATATCACATATTGAACTCTACTGGTATCACGTGTGGGTGTTTGATATGAGGCAGGAAATACATACAAGTTTGAATTGACGCTACAGTCGTGTTTTCTTGCCGAATAGTGGTGCCACCTGACGGATAGTTAACATAAAGAAGATCGATTAACGATATTTTAATCATTAGTTTGCGACTTCAGACATCAAGATCAAAGTAAGGATCAAACTACCAAAAACGTTATGATGTTATCGATATACACTTCTTTCAGGATTTTAAAATAAATAATACGACAAGCAAGTAGTATTTTTAAATATTATTAATTAAATCGTAACTTATGGACTACGAAAGTTTGATAATTTAGATAAACATTATTTGTTCTTATAAAGGAAATATTTAGTGTTAAAATTTGTGTATGAAATAATGATCTATGCTCTTCTGGAAATAACTATTGATTAACCTATGCCTACAATTGCGAATTTTCGACGAAACCTAATTTATTTTCAGAATAGACCACTAGGTTATGACACAGTAGATATTTTATATATGAAAGAACCACTAGCAGGTAATTCGAGATTCCAGTTATATTTGTTACCACTTTGACAATGGAAAATATTATGAAAATATTAATACGCTTTTTCTACTTGCATCATCACTTTACATTAGTACCTACGTAGTTTATGTGTACATTGAATTGAATTGAAGTTCAAGGCCTTTCGGCAACTTTGGATCAGGCCATGTGTGTACATTGATTCAGCAGAAAGAGTTCCAGGTTTCAGCCATATTTTCTCAATTCAGGCGAGTAGAAGTGTGATCATAAACTCCCTGAATAAATAATCATGAGTGTATATGATGGTCAGTAGATGGGAGGAACGAAGCTCAAATTGGGGAATGTTCGTATGAAACAAAATGTTGTTACTTTCTGCTCGCTGTCCAAAACAAGAATTGCATATTTCACTTTTTTTTTAAAAATAACTTGAATAGTGTTTGAAATCTTTGTAGAGCGACAAGCTGTTAATATGTTAACGCTTCTATAGATTTGTTTGCAACACTTTCCTATAATTTAAGTGCATTGGAATAACAGTAAAATACTAATCTCATATGTAACAGGTTCGTTTTCGAAGAGGTCGTTTTGGTTTTCTATGCTGTTTGAACTTTAAGTCGTATCTTCAGGAATCTGCTGCGCGAGTGAGACAAGCTTGAAGTTAGTCACGTTTGATGATATTTTTTGCTGAACAGTGCGGCCATCTGACGGAAAGTTTCCGTACCCAGTCCTCCTGGTCCAGTATCTAATTAATAACAGTATCTATGCCAGTATGTTAAATAAAATAATCCTTCCTTTAATATATTTTGTTTTGTGTAGTAAATCATGAATAAGACTAAGTCGTTAATTAAGAGAGTAAACAATAGAAACAAAGATCGAGATCGTATGGCCAAATTCATTTCAAGTAAGACATTATTCTGTCTCATAAGTGTCTTCACACAATCCCCAAGTAACTACCACTATTTCTTTAAAACTAATTTTATCCCTTACAGTGGATGGAGGAAAGTTGCCCCGCGGGGGAAGATGCCTACAGTTGTGGAATTCCATAATTATAGGTGCCCAGTACCTAAATGCATCACATGGAATGAGACGAATTTGGTTGTCTTGTGGCTAGATACTACTTTCTTTGGACTATTATTCTTGACTAGAAGGCAGTCATACAAGGATATTTGTAATTGTTAGTCTGCGTACATATTAAATAAAATTAGAATGCCATTTATGGTCTTTATGGAACTATGATTCAGGTCAGAATAGGACATTAAGCTTGTAGGAATTAGGAAAATTGTGGATAAACCTCAGTCAATATGACCAACCCGAGGATCGAAACCAGGACATACCGAACACGAAACCAATGCTCTACTGAGATACAGTTTCTCACTACATGTTCAGTAGAATATACCGGTACGCTACACATTAAAGAACTATTTTCTCATTTCACATAAAAATTAAAATCATTCTACGTTACTCTTTAAAAATGCTTTGTTTTATTATCATACAAGGAGGGAAAATCTGATCTTTCCAGCAGATGTCGCCAAGGTGATGGTATTGTAACAAATATTTTCTGAAGAGGTGGAAATACTTCGATATTTGTCCATGTGTTTTAAATATATAAAAGATATTGTAGACACGAAGTTTCATATTTTGATTTCACTATTACTGTAACGTGTCATAACTATAATTTATTACACATGTTCCCACAAACGATTATCTATTACTATTACTAAAGTGTTGGGTAAGATTAATTCTTAGATTTTCATAATTTAGTCTAAATAATATTAATTCATATTACTCATATTAATTATGCCAATGATTAATTTTCAATATACCTGAAACTGTTAGGCACTTTATACATTTTAAGACATTTCCGATGCTAGCGACCAGGGGCGTAACTGGTATGGCGCAAAACCCCGCCATGCGGTGGGGATCCGACCCTTGCAAGGGAGCCCTTCACTCTAGCCTAATGGGCCTCAGGCCTTATGTATTCCCTTACGGGGGAGGGTATGAAATGTATTTACGCCTCTGATAGAGACATTTTATTTTCAACTAATTGTGAAGCTACAGGGAAACCAAACCTTATAGGAGAATGTCCGTTTAGTTTTTACCGATGAGCTAGGAGTCTAGGTTTCTAAGTTAACAATAAACTTGTAATTGCTCAAATAGAGTTCGAGTTCGAGTTCGAAAATGAATTTAAAATAGGTCATAAAAGACAGAACGCAACTGTCGCAGTTCTGTATTATCAGGAATAGATAAGAAATATAAAATAAATTGGAAAATATGAAGAGAAATTGAAGAGGGGAGATGGATATCGGCTGCTGAATGGTGACTTGAATCACTGAGATGTTGTGTGTGTAGACTGTTTTTGATTATTTGTTATATCGGAGTTGTAGTGTGGTAGATAATTGATTTATTTTTACACACAGAAAATACTTTCTGAAGTATATCAAGAATTGTAGGTATTTTGTCTAACAGTTTGGGTGTAGTCTTGAGAGTATTCAAATCATCACTGAGTGATAGAAGCAGTTCATTTCTAGTTAGATCTTGAAAAATCTTGCAAAATTATTTGAATATGTCTCCAATAGTGACATTTGAAGTGGTAGTAGTAGAGGCTGCCGGAGCAGAAACTGCAGTAGGTGAGGCAAATTTTTGGGCTCCCTGAGGAGATGTCTCAAGAGTATTTGTTCTTTTGAATTTGGCGTCTGATTGTTTTTGAATGATTTTTTGAAGAGTTTTGCACCCTCTGTAATTTGCTGTATGGGTGCCGCCACAGTCAACAGTGGGGTGGATCATCAGTGTTTTTCTTTGGACATTGTGAAGATAAATGAAGCTGTCCACATTTGACACAGCGAGGTAAATTATAGCAGGATGACTGTACATGTCCAATGCGCTGACAATTACGACATTGGAGAATAGTCGAACGTTTATAGGGTTCAACTTTGATGACATGATGGACTAAATATCGTAGAGTGAGAATTTGAGATGATTGTTCATCTTGACGAATCGTTGCTAGAAACAGTGGATATCTGATTTGAGCCTTGGTAGTATTGTCCTTACCATGCATTTGTGTGACAGAAACAACAGAGAATCCTTGTAAAACAAGATCAGCAATAATATCTTCAACAGAAGTGTCTAGTGGCAATTTTCTGATGACAACTTTAGTGGTACAATCTGGTCTTTTATTTTCAGTAGACAAAAAATTTGAAGCTTGTCAAAATCCTGTTTCGATTTAGTCTGAAATTTAATAAAGTCAGATGTATGTTTGACGACTGGACGATCCTTACAAATTGCAGATAAGCTTTTACAAAACCTATATCTCTCAGTAATACCATACAAGAATAAAGCAGGTGGATGTGGAGTGCGAGCAAGAATAGGTTTTTCATGATGAACTGTATTTTTAGAGGAGTCTAAATTGTCTGAAGTTAGTGGTTGAAATGAATTTGAAGTAACAATTGGTGTATTATCAGTTGAAACTGTTTGTAATTTGGCAGATTTCTTAGGAAAATGAAAATCATCAACGTCCATAGACGGTGTGTCAGGTGTCCCAAAAAAGAGCCGAATGGAACAAATGCTTTGTAAGACGTCATATTTGAGAGAGGAAGACGAGGAGGATTTTGAAATATCACTAGATGTAGCAGCCTTTGCAGTAGCATCTTCAGCACGTGCAGCTTTTACGCGTGCAGCACGTTCATGACTAGCTATCATAGTAGCATCATTATTATAGGTTCTTTTATATCGAGAAATTTCACTAGGACTCAAGCAAAACTTGAAGTCGGGTTTGTTCATTTCTTCAACAAGGACGGTAACATCTTTTACTTCGAAACTCATAATTATTCCGGTTTTTTGGCTGGAACCAAGCAGAACAAGCTCCTCACGCTTCGGATCCTATTACTCGAAAAAGTGTGGGGGTCGGGTGCGTAAGGTGTGCTCAAATGGACAGGATTCGACAATAATATTAATATGTTTTTGGAGCATTTTCCAGAATTAGAATAGTTAGCTTGTAATGTTCTTTACTACCAATAGCTGTCACACACCTATGGTGGAAAATCGCATAAAAGTAAATAAACCAAACTTACGATTTCCTTAGGAATGCAGCAGTTAATACAATAGTGAACACGCACCACACTTTATGTAGACTTTTGGAAACGAGGAAACGGTTTAAAAATGCTTTGTTCTGCATTCCCATAGCTTAGAGCATGCGAGCGTAAAGCACTACGTATTAAGTGCTTTGAGAGTAAACCAATCAAGATCTTTTGTCTATGTAACATACGCTAGTATGTCTTTGTTTTTAGTGGCAGTTAGAAGTTCACGTCCCAAATCTCCCCGGTGTGACCCAGGCGCTGCTTATCATGTTCCACAATTTGATTTAATGATAGTTATATCTGTCATTAATATATTTTTTTGATGATAAGGCATTTATTTAAAATGTACAGAACTGAATGATGTTTAGTGTGACGGCAAAATACAGGAACTGGCATGAACTTGTAAGTCATCTTCATTTCTAACTTAAATTTAAGAGAAGAAAAATCAGTAATACAAATATAACACGAACCTTATAGTTATTTTCTCTATGCAGGAACTCTCAGAAAATATAATTCCAATTTTCAAGCCTTTGATAATGGAGCTAGAATTATTCCTGAAGTACCCCCCCAAAAATATATGGGTACGATATAGTATTTTTATAACATTATTTCCAAACTACCCAAAATCATCTGAACTGAATTGTCAAAAAAATCATTACGAGTCAATCTTGCTAAATGAACGAAAAAAGATTGACCTGAACATGTTCACAGTTTAGAAAACGAACGAAACGTTGAATTCCACTGACGTTGAAGCCACGTTTAGTTGACCCGATCTACATTATTTAACTATTATAGCACATCATTTATAATTTGTTAGTAGCCGTTAGTAATTAAAATAAAATCGTATAATAAGAGTAGTGTTTCGAAAAAATAGGGTCAGGCCAAATTGTGTTCCCTGCTAAGAACGGGAAAAACTTAATCATACACCCAAATAGTTGGCATCGATTTAATTCGTTAATAACCATTAGTTACTAAAGAATTACAAACGTTGTACTTTAATACTTTTAAAAATGATTTAAATTCGTTTGTGGATCGGGGTAACATCACATGCCAGACCCAAATTATTTTTGAAATATTTTCGTTATTGTTCAGTTGCTAACGATTCTGTTTTCGTTACTAACGAGTACTAACGATTTACATACGCTAGCAGTTTAGGTGTTTCAATAGTTTATACGCGTCTCTGGGAGGTTTTAGATTTGACCCTATGGAAATACCTTTTGTAATATTTCCGTTATTAACGTTTTATTGCTGTTAGTATCGTTTACTAACGAACTGAAAACTGTGTACTTTAATACTTCTTTTTAGAAATTATTTAGATCGATTGCGGGTCGAGCTAACTTCACATGCCTGACCCAATTTTTTAAATATCTTCATTATTGTTCAGTTGCTAACGACTTTTTACGTTACTAACGAGTACTAACGGATTTCAAACGACGTTACAGTTTGGTTGTTTCATTAGTTTGAACGCATCTCTGGAATCCGTTCGAAATTTGACCCTATGAAATTTCTCTTCGTAATATTTCCGTTATTATTCCGTTACTAACGAGTTTATTGACGTTTCTAACGGCTGCTAACGAATTAAAAACGATGTATGTTGTTTATTTTAGAAAGTACTGTGCGGATCGGGCCAGCTTCACAGACCTTCATATACCTTCTTTCGCTCTTTCTTAAAATTGCTTTGCGTAAGTTACATTTAGATTGTAATTGAGAATCACAAAGCAATCTGTTTGATCTATGCTGTTTATTGTTTCCATTTGTAAGTTTTGTCTTTCTTCACTCCTGATGCAAATATTTTACATACGCCAAGGGGAAGTACCTTCAAAGTTCTACGTGGAATTACTAAAGGGCTGCTCGACCATTTTGTTATTTTCTTTCATATGTTTACTAGAAGTAACCTTACTATTGACATGCTTAAAACTGTTTTCTTCTCATCTACTGCCATGTTTGTTTTAGGGACGTGTGTCGTCGTTGCGCCGTGAAGAAAATAAAGATTTGCGAAGAGTTTGCATAGACACCTCTGTACATTCAATTACGCATTGACATAAAATTTGTAATGTTTCAAAGTAGATACGAAGAGGTTTCATTAAATGTACGTATGTATATGAAATATGCATCTTTTATTAATAATACTTACACAAACTCAGAATTACCTATCAGCGTACCGAGATGCCGTAGCTCAGTGGTAGATGATTCAAATATCATTCTGGAGGTCGTGGATTCAATCCCAGCGGCTGACATTCAGGGCTTTTCGGGATGGAACCTTCACCTTTCTACACTCATTCTGCTCCCATGTCCCAGCCTCTATGTTAGATGCCTGAACCCATAAATAAAATTCGAATATCCATCAGAGTGACAAATTTTAACCAAGTTTAAACATCTATTAAATGATAAAGATGTGAGACTACACGTTTGCGATTGTCTTACAAGAGGTATGGATAGGATTTTGTTTCGCTAAAGTCAACCTCGAATTCCTCAAAGTCCATCTTCGTAATATATTACAGCAAAGTTAGAAATTTCCGAAAATTGTTAATTTCCAAGCCAAATATCTGAAAAGAACAAGCTAAAGAGCTTTGGATTACCTTCTAACTAGTTTCTAAAACATGTTACGCTTCGTTTCTGGCACATGTCACTCATATAAAAGTAAATGACCTTCTGAGGCTTGTGACGCAGAGATGTGCAGGGCTGAATTGCCAGCATATATATTAATCCTAATCTAACCTATCTCCACAGTGTAGACGGGATGAAAAGAATGCCTGTCTGCGCCTCTTTCTGCTTTACGCAGTAGCTGATAGAAGATCGAGCAGTATGGTTTGACACCTTATCCATGGGGCTTCAGACGTGAGATTTCTACTCAGCAAGCAAAGAAGGGATGTCTTCATCATAAAGGTGGTCCATGACATTCTCCTAGAAACACTACGAATAGATGTTCACATATTTCTCATTCACAAAATCATGAGTCTGCCACGGGCACGTCAGTACCAGGAATCCTTTCGAAAATGTTGTTGATTTCGCTGGATAAAGTTTCTAAACGACCTTTATCCCTTTCGTGGGAATAAAAGTGCCCAAGGATTCTGTGTCATCGAGGTAGATGACAATTATATTTAGAGTAACCGCCCATAGTCGCTAGTCCCCCACGAGGTAGCGTTCGTACAATTTTCTGGTATTGGTGATCCGTTGCTTTATAATACATTCTTTCACGTCATGTCAACTTGATTTCGAATAATAAATTGTCGTGAACTATTTCGCCATACTGCTGATTGGTATTTACCTTCGTATCTGCCGAGACTGCGCTGCATTTGTGGGTTTTCTTTCATCACGCCCACACATACCCGCTTATACATTGCACTGTCTAGGCAATCAGGGTTAACTGTACCCGGAGTCTCCGTATTTCATATGATCAGAGCGCTTCCAAAGGGAACCAATTCTTATGATGTTTAATAATGCGCCACAAACACGACATTTTGATGGTCAGTCCTTCGCTTTTACACTATTCTTGAGAGTTTGTACCCTTCTTCTAAAAGTTCAACTATGTACACCTGTCAGGTATCAGTCACTTTTGTTGCTACAGCGGAAATGTATGAAGGTCACACTCTACCCACAGGAATCCCACCCAAATACTATCACATCATGCGCTGTGTACCCATGTGGCAAAATAGGACTATCAAATCGTCCCCTCTTAACTGTAATTTGTGATGTTTGCTGAGTGGGAGTGTATAAATTACAAATTCCCCATGATCGGTACATTAGTTGTATATGAACATTTGTTTTGTTAGAAAGTTTAATTTTCATTTACTGTAAAACGTATTGTCAAATTTTATATTCATTTAAATTGGTAATAATTAGAATTTTCCAACAATCATACAGAATATGGCGAACACTAATTTTCAATACATAATTTATCCATTATAAGAAATGTACTAGCTGAAGGGATTGGTTTCCAAATAAACGAGAAACTCGAATACTTTACTTTACGGTTGCGAAAGTTGGAGTACGACCCTAGCAGATGAACATAAATTACGTGTATTTGAAAATAAGGTTTTGAGAAAGATATATGGGCCGAAACGGGACGAGATGACTGGAGAGTGGAGGAGACTGCATAATGAAGAACTCCACGGACTGTACGATTCACCAGATGTTGTAAAAATAATGAAATCGAGACGACTAAGGTGGGCAGGCCATGTAGCTCGAATGGGGGAAAACGAAGATTATATTCTATCCTGGTTGGAAGGCCCGATGGAAAGAGGCCATTGGGAAGACCGAGACGTCGTTGGGAGGACAATATTAGAAGAGATCTTGGAGAAGTAGGTGTTCGTGATGAAAACTGGCTTGATGCTGCCCAGGATAGAATCCAATGGCGAACGTTTGTTACTGTGGCGATCAACTTGCGAGTTCCATAAGCGATAGAGTTAGTTAGTTAGTTATCAACAGGTGTTGCAATTCCATATTGTTAAACGGCGTACGAATAAATAAACTATTCTTGACTTTTCATTAGGTCTTGAACGTATTTAATACAATGAAGAACGTGAACGACACTGTTGTTAGACTTTTAAAAATAATATACAATTGGAATAACACTTTAATGTTCACCACATTACTCACTACGAATGAATAAGAGTATAGGGTACTACATCACGTGTTACCTTCCTTGAGAGGAAAAAATAGTTTAATGAAATTTTATGAATTTTTTGATGAGGGAGTTGGATTTCATCACATAATGTGATGATGCGCTTCTCCCTTTTACAATCAGACGTTCACAGTCAAATACTAATTGACCTGAGCGAGCCAATGGTTTATACGTTCACATTGGACCTTTCAGAAATTGAACTGATCCGATGTTTCTGAACCGATGACCACAAATTCACACTGTGGCAGTGAGTGATTGTATTGGAGCTGGTTTATAAAATTTGAAGTTCGGGAAAAGTACGATTTCCATTATAACGATACTTTAAGAGAAACTCAGTTTAAGTCTTCACGTAAGAACGACTGGTTCTTTTTTCTCTGGAATTTGAAGACCGAACGATCAAGTGAGAATGGTTAGATGGATTTCCGTCAAATCTCATATGATTATATAGAGCTCACTACTTAGTATTTTAGTTGCATTACTATATTATTTACTGTTTCCATGGTAACAAGGAACCGGCTTGGAATTACTGTTCTCCCACCAGGTGTCTCCCGAGGTGGCGGATAAGGGAATGCCGATCACTTATCGAGGATACGGAAATATTCCGGGGCGGTCCAAAACCAGTACTTCTGCCTTGCTGTTAGTGGAAGGATCTACAAAGACTAGGGGAAGATAACCCCAAACAAAAATATCATGGTGAGGGAAGAAGCATCGCCATTACCACTCTCATTATGGAGATGAATAAAATCGGCAAGACTCAGAGATGAACAGAGGACGGCATCTTGCATAGGGATGTCAACGGCTCGCTCGGCTCGGCTCATGGCTCGATCGGCTCGAGCCATCCTGAGCCGCGGCTCGCACTGAGCTGAGCCGAACCGAGCCGCGGCTCGCAGGGAGCCG